>JARGCV010000226.1:0-255000 GCA_034064705.1 Bothrops alternatus | reverse complement strand
TCCAAACCAGTCCGTTAGATTTCCTTATTTGGGGACCTCTTATGCTGATGGAGGATGCCTGGTATTTTTTGGACTGGGTTATTATTATTAATTTTTAAAGGTAGCATTTTATACGAGAGATAGCAGAAGGGACATCTAATCCTGAGCTAAACTGTCAGATACCAGAATGAAGGGCAACACCAGCGAAAAGGTTGAATAGTCTGTTCTCCTTGGTGGGAAAGTTTTATGAACGTGTTTGTGAACTAAAAGCAGAGGGGGAGAGAGGGAAAAAATGGCATCACTTGGCTGTCTTTTATGGAAAAATTGCCCTTTGTGGCTCTCTCTTAAAAGGAAACACGTTTTATCTGCCTTCCGTCATCCGAGATCAAAGCCAAACCTAGAAGCCGGTTTAGATAAGAGCCGTCCAGAATGGTAGCCCTAACCTCATCCAAAGGCCAGACCTGTCTACAGCCAGACGCTCCCAGGGGTGGGGGGGGTGTACCAAACCAGACTCTTCTTCCTCGGCTGACACCGTAGTGGTGAGACTGCTTGTCTTCAGATACATTCATGGTTGGAGAAGATGACTAAAAAACAAATGGACGTTAAACCAGAATTGTTTCTGCTAGGAATAATAGGAGCCAACTACGAGAAAGATTGCAGATATCTAATACTACATGTATTAACAGCAGCAAGAATTGCATTTGCCCAATATTGGAAAAAATGAAAACCTACCAACTGAAGAAGTACTAATTAAAAAAAAACTCCAGAGTGCGCAGAAATGGATCGATGGACTTCAGAGATTAAAGAGAAAGAAAGTTCAGTTTACTTTAGAACATGGGATAATTTTTATCAATGGCTAGAAAAACGGTTTAGAGGGAAAGGAATGTGATACGTAATTTTGAAGGCAGACTAGCAAGAAGGGATGACATGGAGTGATTAATATTGCCTAAGAAATTTAACTGTATTTATTATCACTCATTACTATAACTATTATTGTTTAGATATGTACCCAGACAATATGCTGCTTGCTAAATATTGAAAATGTTACCTGGGCAAGCCCCAGCCCTGATCCTGACCCCAACCGTAACCTAGACCCCACTCCCAACCCTAACCCCATTCTACCCTTAACCCCACAAAAACTAATAAAACTTAAAAAAAAAAACATACTAGGAGGAGGATGGGATTTCTGAGGAAGGTCTGAACGGAGGAAGGGGTGGGGGCTCTGCAGATCTTCTGCTGCTGCTTTTGCTGGATAGGCCAAAGGTGGTGTAGATCAGCTCAGCCTGAGAGCCAGGACTATGAGGAAGGCCAGAGTCCTGACACCAGGTCATCCATTCCCTGCCTCCCCTTCCCACTCATTCCTTAGGTTCCCAGCCTTTGTGAAGACCTCCTGTCCTCCGTGGACCAGCCTCTGAAGATCGCTCGCGACAAGGTGGTGGGCAAGGACTATCTCCTCTGCGACTACAACCGGGATGGCGATTCCTACAGGTAAGGAAGGCTCAGGGATCCTTCCTTTCCACAGGACACGGCTAGCCTGCTCCTCTGAGTTTGGGGCAAGTACAGATAGTCCTCGGCTTACAATAGTGCATTTAGCGATCGGAGTTACGGCCATTTTTCACACTGATGACTGTGGCAGCATCGTGACCAAAGTTCAGACACTGGGCAGCTGACTCCCACTTACGACGGTGTTGCGGTGTCCTGGGTTCACGCAGTTCCCCTTTTGCGTCCTTCCACGTCAAGGAGGACGCCAGGTTGCACTTAGCCTATTGCTAACTTAACAACTGCAGCGATTTGCTTCACAGCCCGAGAAGTCGTGAAATGGGGCCAAACTCGCTGAGCCAGCGTTTCGCTCGGCAGCCTAAAATTTGGGTCCGGTTGTGGCCGTGCCTGGAGGGGCAACCCCTTTCGCTGGTGGCTTCGAGCTCTCGAAGATCGTGCCACACCAGGAGGACTTCTGCCTGAAGGCAGGCAGACCCACAGGATACAGTTCGTTTGCTGCAAGCTGAATGACACACACACACACACACACACTCACACACACACACTCACACATGTATTGCTAACCGAAGGGTTCAAGGAGTTTTCTGGAGATGAGAGGCCCTTACATACCTACTCTGAGTAGTACAGGTATTGGCCATCCAGCCCAAAATTTACGTTGCTAAGCAAGGGAGCCGTTGAGCGGGTTTTGCCCCGTTCTACGACCTTCCTCCCATTGTTAAGGGCATCACTGCCTTCGCTGAGCTAGTAACCCGGTTAAGTGGATTATCAGAGAGTTGCAAAAGAGAGTCCTGTGACCCCCCCCCCAGGAGGGGGGGCTCTGCAACCGTCATAAACACGAGTCGGTGGCCAAGCGTCCGAATTTCGCTCACGTGACCACGGGGACGCTGCAACAGTTGCAAGGTCACATCCAATCAGTTGGTAAACTCTCCTCCTCACCCCAGGCCCTGCTCACCTCCGCAAGGCCTGTTTGTGGGAGACCCCTCTGGGAAATGTCAGCAGCCCCCCCTCCTGTAACCTCCTCGCCTTTAATCACCTTCCTGGAACACCTCTGCATTGTGTGTGTGTGTGTGTTGCTTCCAAGAGGCTGCTTTTCTGCAACAGAAACTGAAGAGAGGCAGGGGACCAGCTCCAGGTCCTCTCCTCCCAGGGGGGGGGTGCCCCCATCTGCTATAAAGGCACTTTTGGGGGTTACACGGTGGATTTCTGGTGGATAAAGTTGCTGCCTGTGTTCTTCTTATCCTTTTTACGAGGAGTGAGTTAGGACTCTGCCTGTGTTTTCGGCAGGTCAGGAAAGGGCTGTGTAGCTGTGGAATGCCACGCTGGGTGTTTTGTGTGTTTGCTACCTGCAACATCTCTACTTCATTGAAGGAGATGTGATAACGGGGGACACAAGCCCCACTTGTCCGCGCTTCCCCGTGCCCAGAAACAAGCGGCCATTCTTAGCTCACAATAAAAGAATGAACTCTTGGCCTGTAAAAAGTGATTCAATTAAAAAAAAAAACATTTGGCACAGATCCCGCTCCTTAGAATCATTTTAAGGTGTGTTGGATTATGTTTGCCACCTTATTTGTAAAAAATAGTAAAGGCAGGATATAAATAAACATTGAAAAAGAAAAGAAAAAGAAAATACAAATTTTAACCCCTTGAGCTTCAAGGGGCATCCAATAACATCCAAAACCGTTACAAGCCCAAGCACAGGCAGCTAATTGAAAGCAGTAACTGGCAGCTTGGTTAAAGAAATGATAATAATAATAATAATTCCAGGGCTAACACGGTCTCTCTCTTTTAAAAGAGCCCCCGAGTAACAATGGGGCCGTCGACGTGAAATGTGGAGGGTGCCCTCATGCCGACGTCGGCGGCGCAGGGAAGAGGATTTGGTGGGGAATGTTTGCCCCCTATTTGCCCTACATCAGAAAGGGGTCTGGTTTCCCAGGACTGAATTTAAGAGGAGAAGCCTTGGAGGAGGGACTGAATGGGCGTGCGAGCGCCCTTTCCTCTCCCTTCTCTTCCCCTCTTGGCTGGCTTGCTTTAATGCAGTTCAAATGGTTTTCTTCCCATCCAATTACAACACACACCCACACACCAACCCATGCCTTTTTCTCCTGCACACGTAGGCCAGACCGGAGACCCCTGCCCAGGTAGTCTGCACTGTGTCTGTTCTCCGTGCCACTGCAACATCGGGAGGGGGGGGTCTCTTTTGATGTGAGATGAAAATCATAGGTTTTTTTTTCTCTCCCCCTCCTCTCCTTCCACAGGTCACCCTGGAGTAACAAGTACGACCCGCCCTTGGAAGATGGCGCCATGCCTTCGGCTCGCCTGCGCAAGCTCGAAGTGGAGGCCAACAACGCCTTTGACCAGTACAGAGACTTGTACGTTGAACCCTTCTCTGGTGGGGAACCATGGGGGTGGAGTGGCTGGCAACGGGGGGGGGGACAAGGTAAGGAGTGACCCCCTGTCCATTCCCTGAAGGCAGGGGCTTTTCCCCACAAAGAGGCCTCCCCTTCCTTACCTGCCTGCTGATTTTCACCACTTGCTGTGTGTTGGAAGTCGGCGCAGATCTCTCTGCAGAGGGAGCTCAGCCTTTCCTGGGGGGCGGCCATTCCAGTCCTCCCCTCCCCACTTACGGCCTTGCAGATGAACCGAGCCAAACTCTAAGGCCTGGTCTTAAGTTACAGGGAAGAACCTGCTGCCTCTGAAGAATAAGCTGCCTTCTCCAGCAGCTGCGATGGAAGGCCATCAGATTTAATCCCCCCTTTGGCAACCCACCTTGGAGGGAGGGTCTTTCTTTAAAATTGAGTTGGGGGGGCAGGGGCCCTTTCCCGAAGATGTTTGCCTCCTTGTCTGGGGGGGGGGAACTGAATATGGTCAGGACTTAGCTGGGGGTTTGTAGCTGTGCCTGTATCAGGTGGCGCCCCCCCCTTTTTAAAGCCCAGGTTATCCTTGAGCTACGACTACAGTTGGGCCCGAGATTTCTGTTGCTAAGCGAGACATTTTGCTCAGTGAGCCTGGCCCCGCTTTGCGGCCTCACTTGCCCCCTGGTGGTTAAGCGAATCACTGCTTGTTTTAAGTTAGTAACACAGGTTGTTAAGTCACAAACGGGGATCATCCGGCACTGCAACTGTCCTAAGTCCCGGCCAGTTGCCAAGCGTTCAAATTTTGATCGTTGTGTTCCTCACGGGGATGCTGCTACGGCCGTCAGCGTGACAAACGGTCGCAAGTCGCTTCTTTCAGCAGTTTGTTGTAACTTCTTCGAATGCTCATGAAACAAGCGGTTATAAGTCGAGGGACGAGTTGAAGTTCCCGCTTCAGCTTCTCGGTGGACGACTCTGTGCAGCTGGTTTGATGTTCTCCCGTCCCGGGGCCGAATGCTGGGGTCAGCTTCAGTAAAGGAGCTGCATCGTGTTCCCTTAGCCCAGGGGTCTTCCGACTTGGCCCTTGTATGGCTTGTGGACTTCAACACCCAGAATTCCTCAGCCAGCGTGCCTATATAGATGTCTGTTCAACTTCTAGAGCTGTCCTGCTCAGTCAATCACTCTGGGCAGCTTATAATTCATTTATCTCTGACCTCTGGAATTAGAAACAAGGGGAACTTTCTCTCAGCCCCATAAACATTGAATCCCTTCTACAGAATGGAATAGGAGAGCTGGAGGTCTTCTAGGCCAACCCCTTGCTCAAACAGGAGGACCTATACCCAGGAGTCTTCAAACTTGACCCTTTTATGACTGGTGGACTTCAACTCCCAGAATTCCTCAGCCAGGCACGCATGCCTGGCTGAGGAATTCTGGGAGTTGAAGTCCACCAGTCATAAAAGGGCCAAGTTGGAAGACTCCTGCCTTAGCCTCTTTTCCCTAATTAGACCCCCCTCCCACGCCCAGGTGCATGGGTTACAACTCCCAGGAGCCCTTGGCAGCAGCTCTTTGCTGTTGTCTTTGTGTTGCTGACTGTGGGACTTGGGGCCCTTGTTGCTAATCCCTTCCTTTTCTCTCTCTTTGCCCCTTGAGGCTCCCCGTGTTTTAGAGGATGACATAAAAGAGACTTTTAAAAATATGGACCACCATTTGTCTGAAATGGTAGAGGGTTTCCTGCTGGAGCAGGGGGCTGGACTAGAAGACTTTCCAACTCTATTATTGTTGTTGTTGTTATTTTCTCTTTAATGGAGCCCAGCACATTTGGCTTCGTTCTATTTATAAGGGGTGACATTTCAACCCCCCCCACCTCCCTGAACCTGCAGAGCCAGCATCGTTGGGAATTTTAATCGTCATCGATTTGATCAGTTAATTGTGAAACCAGATTAGCTAATGGCCCAACACAGCCATCTTACCTTTAAAAAAAAAAAAGAGAGAGAGAGAGAGAGATTGCGATGTAAGATTGAAGTGATAAATGTGAACGGTTCACTGCACATTTCTTTGGCACTTGTCCTGGAACATGAGGGCCGGCCTGCCGCTGCCAGAAAGAGAATTGGAGCAGAAATAAAAACCAAGTGGCAGCATCGTTTAAAAAAACAAAGCTGTCTTTCTGGAGGCAGCTGGGTTAAATGGGAAGGGAGCAACAGCCTGTTCACCAACTTTTCCCCATGTTTTTTGCTCATGGATTTTGGTCAAGGCCTGGAGACTTTTGGTCCAGGTTATTTGGCTGCCCTCTTCGTGTGTTATCTAGGCTTTTATTTTAGGCAGACCTTTTTAAAGGTTGAGTTCCTTTGTTGTTGTTCCCTGTGTTGTTCCCTGTGACCCTCTGTGGAAGCCAGAGTTGGACTTTGAAGAACCATGAGAATCTATGAAGATTCTCGGTCACAACCAGGTCATGGTTGTCCCAAAGATGCTTTTTTTCCCCACTAGGCAACTGGACTTTCTTGTTTCCCTTTGAGGACTTTTCGCTTGTCATCCCAGAAGCTTCTTCAGCTCTGACTGGATGGTGGGGAATGGAAGGATTGATACTCCTTGCAGGCAGCTGGCCATTTGCATCCTTTCAGAGGGTTGTTGAGGCCACCTGGAGGTTTATCTCTCCTCAGGGTCACTGAGTGGTGCAAATGGGCATGGAAACATCTTCAAAGGAAAAACTCCAGTTGCCTGGGGGTGGGGCAGAGCATCTTTGGGACAGGAGAGGAAGAGAATGAAAGATCTTGAACGTTGGCATTAGAGAAGATGGGAGAGCCAAGAAAACAGACCAGTGGATCCTAGAACAAATCAACTCTTAAGAGTTCTCATTCACCTGGGACCAGGCTCAAGTAATCCTACTTTGGGACATCATATGAAAGACCTGAAGAAGGTCCTGATGCTGGGACAGGTGGAAAGAGAAGAAGACAACCGGCAGCCAGGTGGACGGACTCAGTTACAGCAATGATAGATGCAGTGTTGGAAGCGCTGAAGGACCAGGCTGGGGACAGAGCCTCACAGAGAACATCCATCTGTGTGGCCACTAAGAGTTGACACTGACTTGATGGCCCTTAACCACTTCCTACCCCAGATTGAGGGGAAATCTGATCAGTGCTTTATTGTGTGTGGTACAATATGATACACCAGGAACAATATACATACAAGTGCCAATACAGCACGCTCCAACACACAGCAATTACAGCAGGAAAACAGAAAGAGAGAGAACACATGAGCAGAGCCTTCCCTTTATACAAATGCTCTTAAAGAGACACAGACCCTGCTGAGTCATTCCCATCATTACATCTTACATTACATGAGCTGGTTAGCTTTTAAATCATTACCTTGACAGAAATTGCCTTCTGAATTCTCTTCAATAATCGTCTGAAGGCTCCACCAGGCTCTATTTTTTTTTTTAGGGTAACCCCCATGTTCTGATGACCCTGTAGACGGCTTGGGGTTCAGTCAGGCAAAGATTTCTGGCCCCTCCTTGCGAATCCAGGAGAAGCAGATGTTGCAATCGGACTATCTTGGGGTGAAGCAGGGTTCGGGAAGAGCAGTTGTGTGTGGAGGAGCTTGGCTGGGGAGCTTCTCTAGGTCCCCTCCTGCCTTAGATTTTGTGGGGAGGGGTCTTTGAAAAAGGCGGTCCAGTTGCAGAATGTAATTATTCCCGATTGTCTGAAGGGAGGCTTGTGAGGAGTTGACTGTGAAGGCCTCCCCAGTGGGGAAGACCATAGATTAATCCGCATTTGGCTGGAGAGTATAACCCAAACGAGCTTTCGTCCTGTCCAGAAGGCCCTGTTTTGAATGAGATCCTCATTTATCGTACTGTGGGAGCATCCTGGATATGCCCCAAGTCTTAAATCAGCTTTTGTTCCTTCAGAAAAAAAAAAATCAGCAAAGCTTGTGAGTGCCTTTTAGATGAACAAAATGTACTTGTGGCGCTGAGTTCAGTAGGCTAAGATTCTCCAGCCCTGCTTGTTTGGGAAAGGTGGACGCATCTTCTGGAAGGTCCTCTGGAGACCCCTGCTTGGGTTGTCCAAGATGGTCTGACGCTGGGCAGGACGTTGGTCGGTCTTCCCAACTGGAGGTGAGGGAGGCAGAGATGTGTGACTTGATTCCCCAGTTCTCCAGGAGAAGCTTCATCAACTCCTACTTTCTGGCAGGGGCTGCTGGGAATTGTAGCTCCCCAGGGAAGGGGGGAGGGCACAGGCTCCCTGTGCTTTAGCATGGACGTCAAACTTTTTGGCTGGGTCTGGTACTGAACTGACCCAGTCCCCTCCCTCCCTCCCCCCCCAGCAGTTTGTGGCTCCCCATCAGTGGCTCTGTGGCCCTTTCCGGTTTCTGGTGAGCTCTCTGCCAAGCAGGTGTGTTGAGGTGGTCGGCCTGGGGTGCCCATCCATGCCTGCACGGTGGCTTCATTGCCCTTGGTCCGAGCCTCGGAAGCCTTGGGACAATCCAGTGTTGCGCTCACCCCCCCCCCCTTTGTCAGACACAAGAACACAGCATGGGGTTTGTAGTCACAGCTCCCCATACAAAGCAGCAGCCAGGGGTCTGTGAAACCTAAGGGAGCTCAGGCTGACTTTTCTCCCACCACGGATGGCCCTGCTCTCCCGTGGAAGCTTCTGGGCCCCACGTCATTCAAGGCTTGGATCTCGGTAGAGCGGGGGGTGGGGGTTCCAGCCGTGGCAACTTGAAGACCGGTGGACTTCCACAATTGCTGGCTGGGGAATTCTGGGAGATGAAGTCCGCCAGTTGCCAAGGTTGGAGACCCTTGCTGCAGAAGTGATGGAAGTAGAGGCTGTGGTGATTCTTCTTCCTCCTCCTCCTCCTCCTCCTCCTCCTCCTCCTCCTCCTCCTCCTCCTCCTCCTCCTCTTCTTCTTCTTCTTCTTCTTCTTCTTCTTCTTCTTCTTCTTCTTCTTCTTCTTCTTCTTCTTCTTCTTCTTCTCCTCCTCCTCCTCATCCTCATCCTCATCCTCATCCTCCTCTTCTTCCTCCTCCTCCTCTTCCTTCCTCCTCCTCCTCCTTTCTCCTCCTTATTCCTTCCTTCTCCTTCTCCTTGTTCCTTCTCTCTCCTCCTCCTCCTCCCCTCCTCACACGTCCTTCTAACACTGATGATGTTCCCTAGTTGGGTCATGAAACGTCTGCAGGAAAACCACCCAGCTCGCAGAGAACCAAGGACCCCCCAGTCCTCCTCCTCCTCCTCCTCCTCCTCCCAAATCTGAAGCAGAGAACCCCCTGAGGTCATCCCCCCTTGATCCCCGTGCTCTTCGTGTGGCCCCGAGCCTTGACCTGACCGGTCCCAGCAGCAAGGAGACCCTTCAGAGCCCCCTGCCTAGTTTCCTGCCTTGGACCCGCTTGGCTGCCGTCAGAGATTCCGGGGGGTGGGTGGGTGAGGTGGGCAAAGGACCCCCGTTCCCCCTCCCCCCGTGTGGCATCTGAATCCGCCCTTTGTTCTCCCGGGGTCGGAGTCTGCCCAGCTGCCAGCCAGATGTTCAGTCGGGAAGCTTTACCTGGCACGGAGGCCGTGCAGATCTCACCCGATCGGTATGTTTGCCTAGAGGCGGCATGCACCTGTAGGCACGCTGGGCGGGGGGGGGAGCCTTTGTCAAGGGCCTGCCCAGGACCATGGGCACCCTTTGGAGGGGATTTGCTAACGGTGCAGCAGAAAGGTGGGTGTGTGGGGGTGGGTGTGTGAAGGGAAAAAAGGCTCTCGGCCCCTTCCCCATCCAAAGCCTCTGTGTTTTGGGCTGGATCGGTTCCTCCCCTCTGCAGACACCCCCTTTGCCCCGTTTTCTCTCTCTCCCCCCCCCATGCTCCCCCCACCTTGCAGACCTGAGCTGCTGAGCCTTTGGCAGGAGGGAAAAGCCCCCTAAGGCGCGCTGCGTGTGGGTCAGAACCGCAGGATGGCAAGGGGGCTGTTTTTCCTGGCCGTCTGCATCCGTCTCCCCCCCCCCCGCCCCAGGAACATGAGGCCAGGGCCAGCGTCAGCCGCGGGCCAGGTGGAAACAGCATGTTCACATTTAAAATAATATTAATCCTAGATTTGGGCCGGTCGAGGTACAAAAGCCAGCCGAGTGTTTCCATGTGTGCGCTTGCTTGTTCTGGCACGGGCCTTCCCCAGGCGGCCTTTCGGCCCCTTCGTAAAACAGACCCACAAAGGCCTTTGTGTAAAATCTCCTCCATGGGAAGCCCGTTAAAAAAAATAAATCAGAATTCCTCCCCCGTTTGGGCTCGTTCCTGGCCGTTCAGGGCTAGAAGACAGAAGTTGGGGAACGTGGGGGGGGGGTGTCTCGTGATACTCGCCCCCTTTTCCTCCCGATCGGCGTTTCGTCTCTTGGCCAGCTGGTGAAATTACAGCGGGAGGGAAGACAATCCTTGACTTACAACAGTTCACTTAGTAATTGTTCAAAGTTACAACGGCAGTTGAAAAAAAGCGACTTGGGACCGGTTTTCATACTTACGACCCCGGTCACGTGATCAGAATCCAGCTGCTTGGCCACTGGCTCATACTTAGGTCCCGGGGCCACGTGATCCCCTCAGGTGACCTTTCGACCCGATGCACTTTAAGCAGCGGGCGACCGGCTTATTAACTGCAAGCGATCCACTTAACAACAGCGGGCAGAAAGGTTGTGAAAACAGGACAAAACTGACCGAACAAATGTCTCGCTTAATGACATAAATTTGGGGCTTAGTGGTGGTTGTAAGTCGAGGGGGCCGTGGTAGAGGTCAGGTCGTAGGTAAGTCGTCGTAGGGTTGACAGACTGCCCGTATTCGCTTTCAGGTGTTCTGTAGGTTTTGTTCTGAATTCGAACTTGGTTCCTTTGGAAAGGCAAAAAGCTGCGAGGGGAGAAAGCTTAACACTCCGTTCCCATTTCACGTGGGAGGTCCAAACTTTGATCAGCCCTGCTCAGGCTGGAGGAGGGTCTGGTGCACTCTGAGAAGCCATTTCTGGGGGTCACAGAAAAACCAAGGATGAGGGAACAGACCATGTGCCATCCCCCCCCCAAAGCAGGTTAAAGAACCGCCCCCATCTCTGCAGGCCTGGGGCTCGGCGCTGCCCCATTTAAGCCCGCTCTGAATAGATGCCTTCTGTCGGAGCCAGCCGTGTGCTGCACCTGCCCAAAAGGCCAACACAGTGCTGGGCTGAATCAAGATCACGTGAAGGGTTACTACCACTTTACAAGGCCTTGGTAAGGCCACACTTGGAATACTGCATCCAGTTTTGGTCACCACGATGTAAAAAAGATGTTGAGACTCTAGAAAGAGTGCAGAGAAGAGCAACAAAGACGATCAGGGGACTGGAGGCTAAAACATATAAGGAAAGGCTGCTGGAATTGGGTATGTCTAGTTTAACGAAGAGAAGGACGAGGGGGGACATGATAGCAGCCTTCCAGTATCTCAGGGGTTGACCCAAAGAAGAGGGAGTCAAGCTATTCTCCAAAGCACCTGAAGGCAGGACAAGAAGCAACGGATGGAAAGTAACCAAGGAGAGAAGCAACCTAGAACTAAGGAGGAACTTCCTGACAGTCAGAACAATTAACCAGTGGAACTCCTTGCCTCCAGAAGCGATGAATGCTCCAACACTGGAAGCTTTTAAGAAGAGACTGAGCAGCCCTTTGTCCAGCCTTGCCTGCCTTTTCCGCTTCCCTCTTCCTGGAATTGTCTCGTCCTGTCCTGGGGGATCAATCTCTGTCTTTTGTTTTGGCTGCAGGTATTTCGAAGGGGGTGTTTCCTCGGTTTACCTCTGGGATCTGGATCACGGATTTGCCGGGGTGATTCTAATTAAGAAAGCTGGCGACGGATCCAAGAAGATCAAAGGCTGCTGGGACTCCATCCATGTGGTAGAAGTCCAGGTAGAGCCCAGTCCCTCCTCTTTCTCTTGTGGTGGCAGATGGGATGCCCGGTGGACTTAATTCCATGTCCCCCCCCCAAAACAGCACCCCTCCCTTATCTTAATATGGGGAAAGGAGCCATATTAAGGACTGCAAAAATGTCCCCTTATGGAAGGAAGGAGGGAGGGAGGGAGGGAGGGAGGAAGGAGATAGGAAGGGCGGGAGGAAGGAAGGGAACAGACAGAAAGGGAGGAAGGAAGGAGATGGAGGGAGGAAGGAGACAGGAAGGGAGGAAGGAAGAAAGAGACAGGAAGGGAGGAATGAGATGAAGGAAGGAAGGAGGGAAGGAACGAAGGAAGGAAGGAAGGAAGGAGACGAAGGGAGAAAGGAGACGGGAGGAAGGAAGAAGGAGACAGGAAGGGAGGAAAGAGGAAAGGAAGGAGACAGGAAGGAAGGAAGGAAGGAGACAGGAAGGGAGGAAAGAAGAAAGGAAGGAGACAAAGGGAGGAAGGAGACACGAAGGGAGGAAAGAGAGGGAGGGAGGGAGGGAGGCTGCAGAATGAGAAGGGACCCCCTCCCCTTGTGTCTGCTTACGCCCCAGTGATGGAGGGGGGCAGGGGGTACCAGTTGCCCTCTCTCTGCCCTGGTGGGGCCCGGGTGCTTTGGTGAAGTTGGCAGAGGAGCTGGCCTCTTGAGCCACTCCGAAGAAGGATAGTGTGTGTGTGTGTGTGTGTGTGTGAACTCAGGAGCCTTTCCCTCCTCCAGGAGAAGTCCAGCGGCCGCACTGCCCACTACAAGCTGACCTCTACGGTGATGCTGTGGCTGCAGACCAACAAGACGGGCTCGGGCACCATGAACCTGGGAGGCAGCCTCACCAGACAGGTACCCGGAGGGCCCCCCCCCAGCTTCTCTCCAGCCTCTGCAGGGAACCAGGCGGTGGTTTCTCCCCCCCCCAGAGCCCCCCCAGGCTACGCCCTGGGCCTCCGGGGCAGCCTGCGAAGGTCACCAACGTGCCCAAAGAAGGGAGGAAGCCGCTCAAGGCCGCTGCGGCTGCTGCTGATGGCTCTCAAGTTGGGATGCTTCAGATTCCAGGGATTGGAAGATTAAAACAACCCCCCACCCCCCCAAAATCAAACCTCCCTCCCTCCTTCGGTCTTGCACCAAACAGCTGTGGCACTTCTGTAATCTTTCCCATCTTCTACCCGCCCCCCCCAACAGCGTGGTGACAATGTCCTCCCTCACCCTCTTGAATCTGCAGCAGGGGGTCTCCCCCCACCCCCCCCCCACCCCCAATCTCCAGCCACTTCTGGGCCTGCTGCTTCCAGATGGGGAGGGGGGGAGGGGAGAAACTGCACTGCAGGTCCTCCCCCCTTGCGCTTTTCTCAGCCACACCAGTCCAGAACGTGGGGTGGAGGGGGGGCACCTGTGCCCTGTGGTCTGCGCCCGGGAACATCTGTCAGAGCTGTTTTCGCACCCGGGCTCTTGGCAGCAACTCTGCAGAAGGTGCTGCGTTCAAATGCCCCAGGATGAGACGGGAGACGCTCCCACAACCTCTTCCTGTCCTGTCCCCCACACCCAGCGAAACAAAGGCGTTAATCTCCCCCCCCCAGCTCCCTTTTGTGTGTTTTTTTAAAAACAACAACTGGGCCAGCTAATTGGAGCTCCCCCCCACCAGCAGGCTATTTCTTGCCTGGAAGGCACTCTGATTAAATTACTTGCCCCGGCAGGCCTCTCTCTGCTGGGGGGGGGGGGGGGAGGAGACGCAGGGTTTCACCTCCCCCCTCCTTCCAAAGACCCCCCCATTGCAGGCACATTCCTTGCCTGACCTTTGTGGGAAGGGGGGGCAGAGAGGGACCTTGGCTCCATCCTGGTCTGCCTTCACCAACTGGGTCCCCCTCCCTCCCTCCCTCTGTCAGAAGGCTGCTGGGCACATTAGTCTTGTCCCATAGGTGGGTTGGGATGGGGTGGCTGTGTTCCTGCTGCTGACCCCTGGGCAGGTGAGGCTCTGCAGCCGGCCTCCTCCTCCTCCCCTCCTCCCTCCTTCCTCATCTTTCTCCTTCCTTTCTTCCCAGATGGAAAAAGACGAGACGGTGAGCGATTCCTCTCCGCATATAGCCAACATTGGCCGTCTGGTTGAGGTAAGGCCCTTGGGACGGACGGATGGGGGGGTGGGGGTAGGGGGGGATCCTTTCTACCACCCGGACGGTGGGCTCTGGAGAAATGGGCTGAAGGGGCCCTTGGCTCCTAACCTTTGACCTTCCTGTTTTTGCTAGTTGGGCAACCAGTAGCCGAAGAGCCCAAACAGCGTGGCAGTACCCCTGGGGTTCACATCCCCATTCTAGGCCTCTCTGGGCCCTCTAAACCAGGGGTTCTCAACCTTGGCAACTTTAAGACTTGTGGACCTCAACTCCCAGAATTCCTCAGCCAGCAAAGCTGAAGTCCATGTATCTTGTGTAGCAAAGCTGGCTGAGGAATTCTGGGAGTTGAGGTCCACAAGTCTTAAAGTTGCCAAGGTTGAGAACCCCTGCGTCTAAACAGTCACATCTTCCGCTCTGCTCTGGCAGAGTTCATGGCCACTAAACGTCGGAGAAGATCAGTGCCCAAAAGGGACAGGAGACAGGGAAGGAAGGAAGGAAGGAAGGAAGGAAGGAAGGAAGGAAGGAAGGAAGGAAGGAAGGGGCTCCCTGTGGCTAAGACCAACCCTTTTGACGGATCCCAAGGTCTCCCCGTTACTCGCCACCTCCCTTGCAAGGGCCTCTGATGCCAAAAGATGGGGGTGGGGGGGCTTAAGCAAGTTTCCCCAAAACTCAAATCTTTCGAACCCCTCGAAAAGCAAAGGGTCACTCTCGGCCCTGGCCTGTTTCTCCTTGAGAAGGTATTTTCTGCGGGAGACGCCGCCCAGGGTCCCCTCTCCCAAGGCTGGGGCCTGGAGGAGGAGGAATTGGGGGCAGCTGACCTGGGAATGCCCTCCGGACACCAGGCTGGAAAGGGCCAGTTGAACTGGGGGGGAGGGGGGAAACCACCCTTTCTTTCGGCAGCTGCCTGCTGCCCCCTTGTGGCCAGGTCTCCAACTGACTGTTAACGGGGGACTCCCTCCCGACCTGGGCGATTCCCAATTTTTTATTCTCCCTTCCATACGGAAAATGCTAGGATTCTGCCCAGTGGCAGTGCCAGCTTCCTTCTTCAGAAAGGCCCGGAGGGAGTCTGGCTGGAGGGTTGCTCAGGCTCCAAGGGAGGAGGGAAAAATAAGGATTAGAATATCAGGGGTTCTCAACCTTGGCCACTTCAAGGCTTGTGGACTTCAACTCCCAGAATTCCTCAGCCAGCTAAGCTGGCTGAGGAATTCTGGGAGTTGAACTCCACAAGCCTTGAAGTGGCCAAGGTTGAGAACCCCTGGATTAGATTAAAAAGAGCATTAAAAATGGGAAGTGTAGGAAGAGAGTTTGAGCAGAGGTGACCGTGAATTAATTCTCTCTCTCTCCCTCCCCCCTCTCTCTCTTTCTCTTTCTTTCTCTCTTTCTCTTTCTCTCTCTCTTTCTTTCTCTTTCTCTCTCTCTTTCTTTTTCTCTTTCTCTTTCTCTCTTTCTTTCTCTCTTTCTCTCTCTCTCTTTCTCTTTCTCTTTTCCCTTCTAGGACATGGAGAATAAGATCAGAAGTACGCTGAATGAGATTTATTTCGGAAAGACAAAGGACATTGTCAACGGGCTGAGGTAACGGATGGACTGCACTACTATGCTCTTTTCCTCTTGAGATACTTGCATATTTGTCAGAAACGATCTAAGAGGGCTCCTGCGTGAGCAGGCATGGGTTGGACTAGAAGACCTCCAGGGTTCCCTTCCGGCTGTTATTCTCTCACAGTTGTCTCCCACTGCCCCAGAAGGACAGATTGGTTGACTGCCTGCCTCCTATTAAGCCTTCTCCACCTTCTCCAATCTGTCCTGCATTGAGGGGCTGATTCAGAAGGCGATCGGGTGGGTCATCGTCTCAGCCAGTCAGTCAGTCAGTCAGTCAGTCAGAAGGGCCCGTTTGGGGCGGGGAAAGCCGCCCGAGAATCCGCCAAAAGCTTCTCTCTCATTTTGCAAACTTGGCCCCCATCGCCCACGGCAGAGTGGCCCTGGCCGTGCCTGATGGTGCCTGCTCCTCCAGTTAAACCAGCTGGAGCAGAGGATAGGATGATAGTTTGCCTGGAACAGACGTTAGCGTCAAAAGAAAGGCCCAGGATGAAGGGCTACCGTCCTCCTTTCCTCTTTCTCTCTCTCTGATCTACGGAAACCCGTGGATTTTGGCACCGGAAGTCTCCAAAGTGCTCCTTTCTTTCTTTCTTTCTTTCTTTCTTTCTTTCTTTCTTTCTTTCTTTCTTTCTTTCTTTCTTTCTTTCTTTCTTTCTTTCTTTCTTTCTTTCTTTCTTTCTTTCTTTCTTCTTTCTCTCATTTTCTTTCTCTTTCTTTCTTTTTCTTTCTTTCTTTCTTTCTCTTTCTCTCATTTTCTCTTTCTCTCATTTTTTTTCTTTCTCTTTCTTTCTTTCTCTTTCTCTCTCTTTCTTTTTTTCTTTTTCTTTCTCTTTCTCTTTCTCTTTCTCTTTCTCTTTCTCTTTCTCTTTCTCTTTCTCTTTCTCTTTCTCTTTCTCTTTCTCTTTCTCTTTCTTTCTCTTCTCTCTTCTCTTTCTCTCTTTTCTCTTTCTCTTTCTCTTTCTCTCTTTCTCTTTCACTTCCTTTCTCTCTCTCTCTCTCTCTCTCTCTCTCTCTCTCTCTCTCTCTCTCTCTCTCTCTCTCTCTCTCTCCTCTCGACCACACCCACCCACCTGCCACCACTCTGCCTTCTTCCTCGTTTTCTCTCTGCCAGACCTGTCTGACCTTTTCTTTCCTTCCTCGCCGGGCTCCCCTCTTCCGCCTCCGCCCCGCTCGCTCCAGATCCATTGACGCTATTCCCGACAACCAAAAGTATAAGCAGTTGCAGAGGGAGCTCTCCCAGGTTCTGACCCAGCGGCAGATGTACATTCAGCCCGATAACTAAACCAGCTCAGGTACAGCCCCACCCCCCCCTTCCCTCCCCCCTGCTGAAAGCGGCTTACAAGGCACCTTGGCACTAAATCACCACTCACCTCCGCCGAGAGCGTTCGCATGGGGGGTTCAGCCTTCACACCGACTAACGCCTAATTCTTGCAAGTTCTGTGGTTGTTTTTATTTTATTTTTTATTTTTATTTTTTTAAGGAAAAGGACGGAGGAAGCCTCCTTATAAACCTGACTTTGCTCCCCTTTGCCTTGCTGTGTGGAGTTCCTTGCACTTGAGAGTGAGATAGACACGGATGGGTGTGTGGTGTGTGTGTGTGTTGTCTGTGCGTGTTTGCCGGTGTGGTTTTTGTGACCGATTTCAACCCTGGAACAGCCCCCCTCCCTACCAACTAGGCTGCTGTGTTCACATAGCCCTCATTTAATGACTGCTGAAAGTTACGACGGACCCCCTCCCTCCCCCCCCAAATGCTACTAACAATGTGCTGGAACTCAGCTCCGGGGATCGGGTTACGAATGGCGAGGAGCGCTACCTGACGTGTCGAAGGGACGTTGTGTCGGAGATGTGCCTTGGCAGGGGGGGAGAAAGACAAGAAAATTTGCCGGAAGCCACCGCCATCCTCAGCAACATTGCCCTCTCCCTGGGGGCTGCCCATCCCACCCCCTGCCCCATTTTCCTCCGTAACCCCCTGCCTCTTTTCTCCTCCAGGTCTGTGCAGACATTTGCGGACAAATCAAAGCAGGAGGCTCTGAAGAACGATCTGGTGGAGGCATTGAAGAGGAAGCAGCAAAGTTAGAAACCAGTATACCCCCCCCCCCTTGACGATGCTAACGACACGCCATGCACTCATCAGCTCCCCCCCCTTTCTTAGGAATCTTTTTTTTTCCCTTCCTGGCCCCCTCCCCGTTATTTTCATTTCCCGCGTACGATATTCTTCCACTCATTAAAAAATAAAATAAACTCCATTTTATTTCCCACCATCCCAAATAAAGCTGTACAAACCGTGGGGTTTTTTTTGGGGGGGGTGGTGGTGGTCTCTACCGGTAGCAGCTTAATTTCCACTGTCTTATCGCCACAGCCTTGCAAAAACGTATTTTCTTTTTTGAGAAACTTCTGAGATTTGTGCCCCTTCCTTTTCTTCTGGGCCTTATGTTCGACCTGCATCTTTCCACCAATCATGTTTCTTTTTTGCTTTTTTTTTATTATTTTTTTTGCTTTTTTTTTCTTGGTGCGCCCCGTCTCCCGCTGCTTCCCCCCCCATATTTTGTTATATTGGTGTAAAAAATGTACAAGAAGCAAAACAAAAAAAAAAACCTTTATTAAATACCATGGTTTGTGAAAGAAGGAAGAAAACCGTCGTGGAAAAATGTGTTTGGTGTATGTTTGGGAGAAAGGTTGAGAAAGGAGGACGGGGGTGTGGGGGACGAGGAGGGGGCAGCTGCCCCCCCCCAAAAAGAGATCTGTGAAAAGCTGTCGAGATTCGCCCCGGTTCTGCTTTCCACCCGAGAGGCTGCAGTGTGCTGCGTTTGACTCGTTCTTGATTTCTATGGAATGCGAAAGACTGGTTATTATTATTTTTTAAATCTCTAATGCTTAACTTGGAATCTACATCTTCTACTTGAGCCTCCATACTTAAAACAGGAAAAATAAAATAAAATAAAATCTTTAAAAAAATGTAAAGCGTTGTTGGGTGCTCGGCTGTGTCTGATTCCTTCTCCTGCCTCTTCCCAACCCTCCAGGGTCCAGCCTTTGATTGGCAGGTCGTAGCCTGTGGGGGGGGGAAGGGATGGGCCAAGTCAGTGGTGGCGAACCTATGGCACGGGGGCCAGAGGTGGCACTCGGGGCCCTTTCTGTGGGCACGCGCACCATCGCCCCAGTCCTAGGCCTTCGGCTGGGTTTTATAAAAACCTTTTCACTTTAGGCTTCTGCCGCTGTGTGCAAAAAAAAATAAAAAAAAGGGTTCAATCAGTCAATTTCAACTTCTCGCGGGGAAAAAAAGTTCTTGCAAAGTTGGAATTGATTGATTGAACTTAGTCCCACCCAGTCTGCCGTTACCCCCGCAGCCACGCCCACCCAATAGACACGCCCAGCCAATGGGCCCCCCCCCCCCCGACGATGCATAAAGTGGGTTTGGGGTTGCCGTTTGGGCCCTCCGTCTCTCAAAGGTTGGCCATCACTGGGCTACGTGCTTCAGATGAAATGCTCTTTTTAACAGAAGTGGCGTTTTTTCTTCTCCTTGGTCTGCTCCTGAGCATAGCCCGGCCTCTTCCTGAGTGTCCCATCTGCCAGCTGGGAAGGAATTGGAGAAACCAGACGGTTCAGACGGAAGGTGGACACCGGTTGGCAAATGGGCCCCTCTGAGTCCTTTTTTTCATGATACCCCCCCTGCCCCCCCCTCCCCACCTCATTTCTCACAGCTTCTTAGCAGCTTTGGCCTTTTCAGCTTTGTTACCTTTCACGTTTTGTATTTTCTAGAGCCAGCTGGCCTGAAATATTTACGCCGGCCTGGACTCCTCGCAGAAAGGAACCTGCTTCCCATCTCAAAGAGTCCTGTAGGTATGGAAAGAAGAGGGAGGGAGTGGAACTGGAGGGAGCCTCTCCAGCCAGAGGCAGTCTACCTCTGAAACGCCTCGCAAACCTCAGAGGCGCTGCTCTGCAAACTCGTTAATAAAGGAGAATATTGGTAGCTCCATGGTTGACATGAGGGGTCCTTGGTGCGTTCTGAACTTGTTTCATGGCAGACATTTCATGACCCATCTAGGTGACATCATCAGGGCTAGAAGAGGAAGATGCAGAGGAGGAGGAGATGAGGTGGTGGAGGAGGAAGATAGGAAGGAGGAAAGGATTGTGGGGGATCTTGGTGCTCTCTGAGGTTGATGGTTTTCTTGCAGACATTTCATGAACCAACTAGGTAACATCCTCAGTGCTAGAAGGAAGGTGAATATGCAGAGAGGAGGAGATGGGGGTGGAAGAGAAAGATGGGAAGAAAAGGACTGTGGGGTCCTTGGTGCTCTCTGAGCTTGGTGGTTTTCTTGCAGACATTTCATGACCCAACTAGGTAATGTCATCAGGGCTAGAAGAAGTGCTGTTTGCTGTCAGTTGATAATTTGGTGGCTCGCCCTGTCCGTGTTGGTTGTGGGTGGTCTTAGAGATTCTGTTGGCTTCTTTGGCAGTTTCTTGACTGGATTGTTGCTTTGATCTTAACCTTGGAGTTAATCTATGCTGATCTGGGTGCCGATTGCTGGCGGAGAGGTGCTGGGGCCTTGTTGCTCCCTCTTGGGCTGGTGGATTGTCTCTTTAGCACCGGGGCAGGCAACGTTGGCTCTTTTATGACTGGTGGACTTCAACTCCCAGAATTCCTGAGTCAGCTTTGCTGACTCAGGAATTCTGGGAGTTGAAGTCCACCAGTCATAAAAGAGCCAACGTTGCCTACCCCTGCTTTAGCATACAGAAGTTGTTAACGGTCTAGGTGTCTATCGGGGGGCTAATTTGTCAGAATACTTCTAGAAATCCCCTGGCCTTTTTGGACGGTCACGTTTTCCCAACTGAAACTAGGGTGAAATCTGTCTAGACGTTGTGAAAGCAAAGAATTTCCATCACGACCAGCCACCAAGCGAACAAGACCCCAGTCAAGAAACTGCCAAAGAAGCAAACAACAAACAGCCTAACCAAGGAAACTCTTAAGACCCCCCCCCCCAAAAAACCCCTGGCAGGGCAAATCACTAGAATATAAACCGACAGCAAAGCCCACTCCTTAACTAGCCCTGATGACGTTACCTAGTTTGGGTCATGAAACGTCTGCAAGAAAGCTCAGAGGGCATCTCTGCAGAAAGGATTCCTTCCCTCTTAGCTGCCCTTGCTTTGCAAAAAATAAAAGCGGGGGTGGGGGGCGGTGAGAAAGCCGAAGCCCCCTCACTGCTGCTTCCAGGGTGAGATAAGAGGGTCTACAGCAGCACACACCCCGCCCAAGCTTTTGGGGCACCGGGGACTGGTTCCGTGTAGAGGTTTCCGCCCGGACCGGAGGCACGTGGTTTTGCATGCTGCCTGCATCCCGCGGATGGGGCTTTGTTTGCATGGCCCAGTTATCTGGTGTGGTGGGGGCTGGAGCTGGTCCACAGACCGGGGGAGTGGGGGAGCCCTGGTCTATAGGGTTAAGCAAAGAACCCATATCCACTCACGCTGGGGTGGTGGGAATACTTTTATTTATTTCTCCATGTCTACCAAAAATGCCTATTGTGTGAAAAAAAGACACCCCACCCCACCCAGCCTTCTTTTGTTTGCGAGCTTCAACGAGGTCCAGGCAGGCAGCCAGCTGCTGAGTACTGAATTCCTTGGGGTTTGGGGTTTTTTTCCCCCACCCCCATAAGAGTTCTATTTCATAAATTAACAAGTTTTCCCTTTGCGGAATCAGAGGTGAGTCATTGCAGTCCATACAATCTTGTGCCTCAATGTTCATTTTTCCGGTTTTTTTCCTCCCCTCTTACCCCCCCGTCCCCCCCAAAGGAATAATCTCTTGAGAGGTAGGACAGGATCTCATAAGGTGCGCCTTTCCAGAGGCGGAGTGTTTTCTAGAGCAGAGAAAGGCCAGGGCTTTCTAGAGTCGCAGGAGGACTCCAAAGCCCGCTACTGGAATCCCAACGCAGCCAAGACCCGATCCTGGCACCGCTCAGCTTTCCACGGGGTCCTCCTCTCGGCCCAAGAGGGCGTCTCTCTCCTCCAGGATCGGTGGCTTCCTCCGACGGTAGGCCAGGAACTGGAACGAAATCTGAAGACGAAGAGTTAAGGTTTGCTGCTTCTGGGACTGGGCCTTTAAAACATCAGGAAGATCTTTTCCCGTGTTTGCTGCCTTGTTTAAAGGACGGGGCTGAAATCTCTGGGTAACTGCGTGCCAGGGCAGAATTGGGGCAGCCGAGTTAATTGCCAAGTAATTATAGTACTTGTTAGCCAATACTTCAAAAAGATGGTTTCTCATCATCCTGTGAGCAGCCTCAACAGGGCTAAAGACAGGATGTGTGTGTGTGCATGAGAGAGAAAACTAGGGAACACGCTGCAAAAGAGAATGGCAGAGAGGAGGGAGGAGAGGAAAGAGAAAGGGAGGGAGAGGAAGAGGGGAGAGAGAGAGGGAGAAAGAGAGAGAGGACAGATTAAGTAAGGACCTGGAAGCACAAACCTGCATTAAGTGACCCACCTGGCAAAGCAAAAAAGGTGCTCGACACTCAACCACTTAGAGAGGGCTGTAAAGCACTATGAAGCGGTATATAAGTCTAAGTGCTGTTACTATATAAGAGCAGCAGGCTGACTCTGCCTACAGCCAGCAGTTTGATCCTGACCGGCTCAGGGTTGACTCAGCCTTCCATCCTTCCAAGGTCGGTAAAATGAGGACCCAGATTGTTGGGGGCAAATATGCTGACTCTGCAAACTGCTTAGAGAGGGCTGTGAAGCACTGTGAAGCGGGATATAAGTCTTATTGCTTGGGAAGGAAGGAAAGGGAAGGAAGGAAGGAAGGAAGGGAGGGAGGGAGGGAGGGAGGGAGGGGAGGGAAGGAAGGAAGGGAGGGAAGGGAGGGAGGGAAGGGAGGGAGGGAAGGAAGGAAGGGAAGGAAGGGAGGGAAGGAAGGAAGGAAGGAAGGAAGGAAGGAAGGAAGGAAGGAAGGAAGGAAGGAAGGAAGGAAGGAAGGAAGGAAGGAAGGAAGGAAGGAAGGAAGCCGTGGTGGTGCAGTGGTTAGAATGCAGGATTGCAGGTGGACTCTGCCCACTGTCAGCAGTTCTATCCTGACCGGCTCATGGTTGACTCAGCCTTCCATCCTCCCGAGGTCGGTCAAATGAGGACCCAGATAGTTGGGGGGGGGGAATATGGTAACTCTGTAAACCGCTTAAGAGAGGGCTGTAAAGCCCTGTGAAGCGATACATAAGTCTTAAGTGCTGTTGCTATTGACCCACGTCTGTTTTTGCTACCACCTCAACTCTTGACACCACCGTTGACTGCAGCACCGAAAGCTTATGGCACTGTCCTATTTTCCTGCCTGTCTAAGGGATTCTTATCGCACCAAATCTGGACTTGGCAAATTTAAAGGCAGAAACACCCCCCCCAACACACACACACACACACACACACACACTCTACCACCACCCCCAATTCCAGAAAAGGATACCACAGTGTCAAGGGAGAGAACCCCCAAGCTGCCAATCAGCCAGGGCAAATGGTGGATCACGTAATTGCCTTCCGCCTGCCCCGGATCCGGGTTTTTCATTAAGACACTGAGGCCGTAGAGCGAATTTCCAAGCATCACCAGAGCAAAAAGCGAGAAGGAGATGCCGGTAGTGCATTTCCGCTTGAACTGCAAAGGCAGAGAGGAAATTGAGACGCTCCTGGGTCGTCAATCCAACAGGCCGGCTTCGCCCAGCCTCCTTAATTGTGATTATTATTACATTAAGCCAGTTTACTCGGTTGCACAATTCACTGGGAGCACAGCTAGCTGAAGTGAAGCAAGGATAATGCGCCGGTAAATGGGATCTTCTTGTCTTCATCAGATCAGGGGGTGTGGGCAGCCTTAGAATCCCCAGTTTTGTTCCAGCAGATCTCAGATATTTGGCTTTTAGCTACAGCACAAGGCTTGGCGATTGCATGCTTGGGGCTGGAAGTGACCCCGTGTTTCCCCCAAAATAAGATGGGGCCTTATATTGGTTTTTGCTCCAAAAGAGGCCTTAGGACAGGGGTCTTCAAGCTTGGCCCTTTGACGACTTGTGGCCGAGGTTTGCCTTGAAAA
The DNA here is from genome assembly GCA_034064705.1 of Bothrops alternatus. Taxonomy (NCBI): domain Eukaryota; kingdom Metazoa; phylum Chordata; class Lepidosauria; order Squamata; family Viperidae; genus Bothrops; species Bothrops alternatus. The sequence continues at coordinate 231,539 of JARGCV010000226.1, read as the reverse complement.
ACATTTTTTGCTTCCCTGGAGAAAGCTGGAAATTGAGTCTGGGGGCCTCTGCTCCCTGAAATATGCCCCTCCCTTCTGAAGTGGGCCTTGCCCCTTTCTCTTTGAGCAATGCTTACGTTGGTGTAGATCTGAGGGATCCGAGAAAGCAAGTACAGCACCGAAGAAGTGGATCCGATCACAAAGCCGCATATCTCCCTTTGGGTGAAAGGCTGTGGAAAGACACAAAATGGTCATGGGATGCTGCAAAGAATGTCCCAGCAGGCATTGTGGGATCCAGGGGGAAGCAGGTGGAAGTAACTGAATGGGAAACCTCACCAACAGGTGATTTAGTTCATGCGTTAGTTCGATCACCCGTTGTCCCTCCCTTGAATCCACCCGCTACCTCAAATTCAACACTAATCTTTGTCTTAATATTTTTTCCACCCAAGGGGTAAACTTTTAACTTTAGAAAGACATGTCCCAAAGATGCTTTTTCCAGGAGGCAACTGGGCTCCCTTGTTTTTCCTCTGAAGACGTTTCGCTTCTTATCCAAGAAGCTTCTTCGGCTCTGACCGGATGGTGGGGAAAGGAAGGATTTATCCTCCTTGCAGACAGCCGGTCCTATGCATCCTTTTAGAGAGAGTCATTGAGGCCACTCGGAGGTTTGCCTGTGTCCTCAGGGTCACCTGAGTAGAGCAAATGGGTGCGGAGCCTTCGTGGAACTGCCGAAAGGACGGTGTTGTGGACTGGAGCTAAGAGGGCATTTTGACATAGTTGCCCTCTTGGATCCCTCTTTCAACCCAGCGGTCCTCTCTGTCCAAAATGTGGACTTTGGCATATGGCATAATATTGGAGGACAAACCGATCAGGACAAGATTCATCAGTCCATCTGCCTTTGAAAAGACGAAGGCCGCTCTTTCGAAGACAGCAAAGTCCACCTTTTGGACAGAGAGGACCGCTGGTTTGAAAGAGGGGTCAAAGAGGGCACAGATAAACCCCTAGGTGGCCTCAAGGACCCTCTAAAAGGAGGCAAATGACCGGCTGTCTGCAAGGAATATAAATCCTGCCATTCACCACCATCCGGTCAGAACGGAAGAAGCTTCTGGGATGAGAAGCGAAACGTCTTCAGAGAAAAACAAGAAAGTCCAGTGGCCTCGTGGAAAAAAAAAACACCTTTGGGACAAGTATAGCCTGGACGACGGAGAATCTCCATAGATATTCAGAAATAATTATTAACTTGGAGGGATTCCACTGGTGGAAAGCAATTATTGCACAACCAGGGGGAGCCACAAAATGGCTGGCATTTATCAGCGCCCACCAAGCTTCTTTTGCTGGGCGTTCAGTTTCCTGTGTCCACTGGGGTCTCCAGGAAGGAGGCCAGGGCTTCCGTCAACTTCAGTGTAGGGGTCTTCAACCTTGGCCCTTTGAGGACTTGTGGGCTTCAACTCCCAGAATTCCTCAGCCAGGCACGTGTGTTGAAGCCCACAAGTCCTCAAAGGGCCAAGTTTGAAGACCCCTGCTTTAGCATAATCCCCAACTACGGCTAACCTCTATCGGCACCATTTTGATGGGATTCACTGTCTGTTCTGTGAATCTTGAACCCAATGCCAGGGCAGCTTGGTCTTTGCAAGACAGTTAAGATCCGCTCTGCTCTAAGGAGAAGAACGTTACCTCCCAGCCTGATGGGTAGTCTGCAGAGGACAGAAGTTTCCGGCGTTTAAACATCCCTCCCTCACCCAGGTGAGAAGAGGCAGGATTTCGCTGCCAGGCAGGTGTCAACGTGGTTCCCAGGACCGCAACTGCGAAGACGGCATTGATCGAAGCCGAAACTGAGAAAAAGGAGATACGTTGGAGGTTAAAAAGTCTGTCTGCTTTGCTGCTTCTTTTTTTTTTTTTTGTCTGTCCCATCAGACAAATTACTAAAAGGGAAACTGGCTTTTGTGATGTCAGCGGAATCGTTTCCTGGCAGCTGCTTCGCAAAGGAGAAATACGAGCAGAAAGCAGAGCCATCATCCCCTGCCACGGGAGTTGCTATCGTCCCATCGACCAGATCTAAACTTGGAATGCTGCATCCAGTTTTGGTCACCACGATGTTAAAAAAGATGCTGAGACGCTGGAAAGAGTGCAGAGAAGAGCAACAAAAATGATCAGGGGACTGGAGGCTAAAACATACAAGGAAAGGCTGCTGGAATTGGGTAGGTCTAGTTTAACGAAGAGAAGGACGAGGGGGGGGGGACATGATAGCAGCCTTCCAGTATCTCAGGGGCTGCCCCAAAGAAGAGGGAGTCAAGCTATTCTCCAAAGCCCCTGAAGGCAGGAGAAGAAGCAACCGATGGAAACTGGTCAAGGAGAGAAGCAACCTGGAACTAAGGAGAAACTTCCTGACAGTGAGAACAATTAACCAGCGGAACCACCTGCCTCCAGAAGCGGTGAATGCTCCAACACTGGAAGTTTTTAAGAAGAGACTGGACAGCCATTTGAAATGGTATAGGGTTTCCTGCTTGAGCAGGGGGTTGGACTAGATGACCTCCAAGGTCCCTTCCAACTTTATTATTATTATTATTGTTAAACCTTTAGGGGGTTTAACAGAACTGAAACAGAAAGAGATAAGAGGGGAACCCAGGATGTCTGTTCAAAATAATCCATGGGAAGTGCGTGAAAAGCTTAGTACGAGTCGCAGACGTCTCACACAATTTCAACTTTGGCTCGAAGGGCATTACAGGTGCGAGGATGTGTGGTCTCATGGCAACCTGGAGACTCCGGTTTAGGGGCACCCAGGATCAGCAATCTTCTTGATCAAGAGACCGCGCTTCCCAATAAAACCGCTGTCCGTTTCCCTCCTGTTCCAGAAGGAGCCAGAGATCGCTCCCTTTTAAAGGGTGTCCCATTATAAAAAGGGAAAGAAATCCTGCCTGCAAGCCTAGATAGAAAACCACAATTGTCCCCCAACCCCCAGCTTAACATCCAAAGAGTCCTTTTGTGTCGAAGTCCTGATTCAGAATCGAAATCTTGGGGGACACAACAGGACGATTTCCAAAACGGGAGTCTTGTGTGTTTGGCCCCCTGGTGCCAAATCGGTGGACGCCAACTTACAGAGTCTGTTTTGGTTCTTGATTTTGTAATAGACGTAGAGAGAGATCATGAGCAGATCTGCCAGCACGTAGTAAATGGCGGTGTAGACCTAGAGAAGGAGAAGGAGAAGCTTAGGGAATTCTGGGATAATTAAGAGAGAACCTCTTTGAACCTTGGAACTCTTGGCTTGAAGACAGGGCTTAAATAAGGGGAGGGGAAGGGAATCCCCAAGGACCCTCAGCAATAATGGCTTTGGGCATTTTCTCAGGATCAGGGATCAGGATCAGCAGAACCCTCCAGGTTAAACTCTGCTTTTTTAGCGTCTCACCTGTAGTGGCAGCTGATCAGCCAAGAAAGAGCCCACTAAATTCAGCGAATCGCCTCCCAGCCATCCCAGCAGGAAGTAAACGGACAAGGCCTGGTCCATAATGCCGGTTTTACAAGCCAGGTAGAACTGACTGCACGGAAAGGTGGAGGAGGAAAGAATTAAGAGAGAGCACAGAGTCGCCCATGACCAGTAAATTATACTATCGGGGGCTGGGGGCAATGGGGATTGGAGTCCAGGGTCTGGGGGGACAAGGCAAGTGTCATTCTGCAGAGGATGAAGCTAAACCACCCCAGAAGAGACTTTGAGGAGAAATTTTATTTATTGTTTGCAGCCGCTGAAACACAAACAGCTCTTTGTTTCCTGGCGTTGCTGGAGGGAATATTTCAAAAGCCGCCCACAGCCAGGCGTGGCAGGACACCCAGCCGGTCCCAGGAAATGAGCCATCTCCATTTTGTCATCCCCAATGGGCAGCCAGGTATTTGTCAGTCAAATCAAGGAAGGAAGGAAGGAAGGAAGGAAGGAAGGAAGGAAGGAAGGAAGGAAGGAAGGAAAGGAAGGAAGGAAGGAAGGAAGGGCAAGGCCTCTTGCTACTACAATAAAGGAAGGAAGGAAATGAAATAAGGAAGACAATGGGAAGGAAGGAAATGAAAAATAAAGACAATGAAAACAGGAAGGCAATGAAGAATGGAATTGAAGGAGAGAAGGAAGGCAGGCTTGCTACAGGAAGGAAGGAAAGAAAGAAAGGAAAGAGAAAAAGAAAGAAAAATAAGAAAACAGGAAGACAATGAGAAGAATGGAATGGAAGACAATGAGAAGAATGGAATGGAATGGAAAGGAAGGAAGGAAGGAAGGAAGGAAAGAAGGAAGGAAGGAAGGAAGGAAGGAAGGAAGGAAGGAAGGAGCCAGCCAACCAGCACTCTAAGCACAAATCTCCCAGGCTGGCTCCAGATGCCGAGTGAAGGCCCCCCCCCACTTACGGGAAGGAAGCCCCAGCAAAGCAGGCGATGGAGACCAGGCCCAGCACCACGCTGGCGACATCCCAGCCATCCTGAGCACACTCATGGAAGAAGGTCAGGATCCACTCTGAACCGTTCACACAATCGGAGGCGTTCCCGCTGGGGAAGCCGAACTTGTGAGGATGAGCAAACATGGTGGGCCTCAGGCAGGAGATAAAGCACTGGGAGTCACTGGAAATTCAAAAAGGCCCTGTCCATTGTGAACTGGAACCTGTGGAAAGGAAGAAGAGAGAAGGGATTCTCTTTGAGATTCGTGAATGGCAAAAAAGAAAGAAAGAAAGAAAGAAAGAAAGAAAGAAAGAAAGAAAGAAAGAAAGAAAGAAAGAAAGAAAGAAAATATGCATTTTCCTTCCATTCTTTTCCCTAGACTGTTTCCGTCTCTCCTAGAATGGAGCTTTGTCTTTAAAAATATATATATTCTAGTTCTTCTCCCGTGAACATGAAGTAAGTTGTGAAATATCATGATCCTAGCTTGCCTCCAGCTTCTGTTCCAATGTTGAAAAGACCGAAGTGACCAATTTATTTCACTGGAACCGCCGTGTTCAGTGGCAGTATATCTGAGGCTGGTCTGAAGGACCGCTGCTATGTTTTTGCCCAGGAGGTGAATTCCGCGGGCTCGGCTGGAAAAGGGGACCTGGGCTGGGGACCCCCCCTCTCTTGCTGTGACTCATCCAGATGTTCGCATGTGACCCGAGCATCAGCTGACTCAGGAGCCCCAATCAAACCTTATCAGCATTTTTCAAGTTGAAACCGCTTGGCCAGCAAGGAAGGAGGGGGGAGGCTGCCTCCCCCCCCATTTGGAAGACTTTGGCTTTTGAATCACCCCCCCCCACAATAGGCTGCCCTCTCCACCCCACCCCACAATTTGTACAGCGACTGAGAAAAAAAAATAGATAACTTAGCAGGAAAAGAAAGGCCTCGGTGATTCACCCCTGCAAGGAAAGGAGCAGAGTTCAAGATTGACCAGGAGCTTTATTTTTTTTTGCTTTCGAAATCGTCCTGAAAAGACCTTGGTTCGTTTTCAGGCTGAGTCGCCAAACAGACCGACAACAAGCCGACCACCTTAAGCTGGCTCTGGGGAGGCCGGGTTCGCTGGTCTGATGAGTCCCGGGATATCTGAACTTAGCCAGAACTGGGGTCAAACGTTTGGCCGACCTAACTAGGCTGTTGTAAGCTTTTAAGGCTCCGGAGTTGTGGGCTTCCCAGTCTCAGCGGCCGGGGATTTGGGGAGGGGTAGTCCCGGGCGGGCACAGCTAGGGAAGGGACGAAGCCCCCCCCCCCGATTGGGAGCTGGCCAAAGGCGAGGGAGGGTCTTCTACTCTTCCCCCCCCCCGTGTTTCTAGGGGTAGAGACTGGGAAGCCAAGCAGGGATCCGGGGTCCCAACGAAACCTTGAGATGGGTGGGCTTCCCCCCATCCTCCGCCTTCCTTTGGGGGGAGGGGGTCCCCCTTTGGCGGAGAGACCTCCCCTCCCCTTGCATCGCCCGGCTCCCCTCCCTCCCTCCCGCCCTCCCCCGGGGCTCCGGGCCAGCATCCCTCACCTGGCCAGGCGGGTCGGGGTCTGCTGCTCGGGGGTCCCGACTCACCGGCCCTTTGGGTCTCCGCGCTGGGCCGTGGGCAACCCTGCTTCGCAGCCCGGTTGCCGGGAAGCTTTAGCGGGCTTGTTTGGGTGCCTCTTTGCGGGCGATGACGAAGCCGGAGCCCTGCCCGCCGCTGACTCGCCCGGGAGGCCCAGCTGACGGCCGCCGGCTCCGCCTTGGGGCGGACCTGGGCTCAGCTGGCCCCGGGGAAGGAGTGGGGAGGGGGTCTCCTCTCCAACGCCCCCTCCCCGGGTCGGATCCCCCCCTCCCGCTTGGAGGCGCTAATCCCCCCGCCCTCCCGGGCCTGGTGAAAAGGGCCGGGGGGCTCCCCAGCTGCTCCCACCCCAATCCCCCTTGTAGGGGTCGCCAGTCCCTGCAGCCGTTTGCAGAAATAATAATGATAATAATAGTAACAACAACAACAACAACAACAACAACAACAATAATAATAATAATAATAATAATGAACTGCTTCCATCCTGCGACGAGATCTGTAATACCATCAAACATCCACATCTGCCTATCCCAGGTCCTGGGGAAGGACTCGGTAGGTAGACAAAAAGGCCAAATCCAGTCTGAACATCTGGCTGACTGGGCGATGATCCATAATAATAATTAATAATAATAATAATAATAAGAGTTGGAAGGGAGCTTGGAGGTCATCCAGTCCAACCCCCCCGCTCAGGCAGGTAACCCTATGCCATTTCGGACAAGTGGCTGTCCAGTTTCGGCCAGGAACGAGGGGGAGGGGGTTGGTTGGTGAGGGCGGCGTACTTCAGGTCCGTCCGGATGCCCTCGGGGTGCCCCGCCAGGGTCCCTCCTCCAGCTGCCCGGGCTGGGAGGCGCGGCCGGGGGCCGGGCTAACGCCTGCGGGGAGGAGGCGCTTCCCTTCCGGACGATGGCCGGGAGGATGGCGGCGGGTCCGGGGCTGCGCTCGGTGCTGGGCACCATGGAGTTCGGGCGCCGGGCCGACGCGGAGGCCAGCAGGGCCATGGTGCGCGCCTTCCTGGCCCGCGGGCACGGCCGCCTGGATACGGCGCACATGTACGCGGCGGGCGAGTCGGAGCGCATCCTGGGCGCCCTGCTGGCCGCCGAGCCCGGCGCGGCGGGGAGAGGTGAGAGGGGGGCGCGGGGGAGGTGTATCCCCCCCCAGGACGGACACACACACACACACACACACACACACACAGACAGACACACACGCCCTTCTTTGCAAACGCCGAAAGTGTCTGCAATTTAATGCAAAAGCTGCGGTTGTACAGCGGACGCGCAAACTTGGTATGGGGGGAGGCAACTCTTATACTGGATGCAGAGGGTATCCAAATCTCTCTCTCTCTCTCTCTCTCTCTCTCTCTCTCTCTCTCTCTCTCACACACACACACACACACACACACAAAACAACAACAACACACACCACACACGCACACACCGCCTTGAAGTTAGACCCCTCTGTTGATGTCCCCCAGCTGTGGGTCCCTCTGCCTTGCCCTCACTTCAGTTTCCTGGGGGGGGGGGAGCGGAGGGTGAACCTGATTATTCAGCAACCAGCCCAGTTTAATCTTTTATTTAATCAGAGGTTGGAGGATCCTGTTCCGGCTTGATTTGCCTGGAACTTCAGGAGGTCTCTGGAGAAGCAGAAATGAGATGGAAGGGAGCAGGCCGAACACAAAAATCGGTCAGGAAACTAAAACCGAAGCTTTGGTGCTTTAAAAAAAAGGTAGGTAGGTAGGTAGGTAGATAGATAGATAGATAGATAGATAGATAGATAGATAGATAGATAGATAGATAGATAGGATAAATACATAATAGATGGTAGAAATGATGAGATAGATAGATAGATAGATAGATAGATAGATAGATAGATAGATAGATAGATAGATAGATAGATAGTTAACCTTTATTGTCATTTTTTACTGTGGGCACAGTGGCACACACATTAAAAATGAAAATAAAGTTGGAAGGGACCTTGGAGGTCATCTAGTCCAACCCCCCAGTCAGGCAGGAGTCAAATGGCTGCCCAGTCTCTTCTTAAAAGCGTCCATTGTTGGAGCCTTCACCGCTTCTGGAGGCAGGTGGTTCCACTGGTTAATTGTTCTCACTGTCAGGAAGTTTCTCCTTAGTTCCAGGTTGCTTCTCTCCTGGATGAGTTTCCATCCGTTGCTTCTTGTCCTGCCTTTGGGTGCTTTGGAGAAGAGCTTGACTCCCTCTTCTTTGGGGCAGCCCCTGAGATACTGGAAGACTGCTATCCTGTCCCCCCTCGTCCTTCTCTTCATTAAACTAGACAGGCCCAATTCCAGCAACTGTTCCTTATGTGCTTTAGCCTCCCGTCCCCTGATCATCTTTGTTGCTCTTCTCTGTTTAGTTGTTTGCTCTCAATTGTACACATACATAACACACATTTAAACATACTATATACAATGTATACATAAACCTACACCCTTACATATAAATAACATCTAAATATTAATCACTGTCCATCTTGAATATGGGAATTTAGACTTTTCCATGTAAATACAAACAAAACATTGACAAGAAAAACACCGACACACACATCCCTTAAACTTTACTGAAGATGTTACCTAGCCTGGTAACGAAACATTTAGAAACAACCCACAAGCTCGGAGGACGCACCTTTGCCCTCGACAAACAAAAACACTTTCTGTTGTGATCCTAGAGAGGTGGTTGTTCCCATGAAAGCATTTTAGCAGAGCCCGAATGTCTGCAAGTCATTTGGGGTGGGCCCAGTGGGGGAGGAGCAATCTGCCCATGCCCAGACGTCATCTTGGCATTCTGTGACAGAGCCACGGTGGTTAAGGTGGCCGATGCCTGGCGTGCATTAGTGTCTCCTGATCAAGAATTTACCAGGTTGACAGAAGAATTGTATTTGCTCAATATTGGGAAAATGAAGACCTACCAGCGGAGGAAGTGTTAATTAAAAGAAATCTTAAGAGTGTGCAGAAATGGATAGATTGACATTGAAAATGAAAGAGAAAGAAGACTCAGTTTATTTTAGAACATGGGACAATTTTTATAATTGGCTAGAAAAACGAGGTAGAGAGAAAGGAACGTGACAATGTATTAGTAAACTAGACACTGAACCCAGACAATATGTTGCTGATAATATTTTAAGCACGTGATTATAAAAAACACACATATATATATTTTAATGTTATTAAGGACACACACGCACACGCACACGCACACACACACACACACACATGTTATTAATAATTTACCAGGTTGAGAAGCTGAGGCTGTTACAGAGTGCAAAGAGCCTTAAATTAATCCATTTGTGGGCTCTTTGTATATTTTGAACGTTTCTCCTTTCCTAAGTGGGCCAATGGAGCCTCCATGCCTAAGAGCAGTGTATCGGAAGAGTCGTTAAGTCTCCCTAGGCTGTTCGGAAGCATTTTCCTTCTTTCCTTTCCTGAGTTTGCCTTCCAAAGGTGTCTCGTCCTCCTTTTTCCCCCCTGTCCACAGTCAAAATAGCCACAAAGGCCAATCCTTGGGATGGCAAAACCCTGAAGGCCGACAGCGTCCGCTCACAACTGGAAGAGTCTCTCCAGCGTCTGCAACTGCCGAGCGTGGACCTCTTCTACCTCCACGCCCCGGACCACGAGACCCCCGTGGAAGAGACCCTGCGGGCCTGCAATGAGCTTCACAAAGAGGTGCGGGGATTAGGGGGGTGCTGGGAAATAATAGAATATTTTTATTGTCATTGTGTAACTCACAACGAAATTCATCTTGGGCTTCAGGGCGGCCAGGATGCCAAAGGGTGGAGAAAGGGGGACGTCCCCTCTGCCAGGTGAGACGCCCCTCTCCCCAGGGCGTGAGAGTGAGCTGGAGGGATCCTCAGAGACCATCTAGTCTGACGCAGAGTGGCTGTGTTCCTGGCACAACTCTTTCTCTGCACAGTGTTGGGTTACAGCGCCATACTCCCCAGCCAGAGGGCTCCATGGGCCCAGACCCTTGATGGTGTGTCAGCAGATCCTTGAAAAATAGGACCTAATGAATGACGGTGTTATGGTTCCGGCTAATGAAACACTTCAAAGAACTTCCAGGCATTGATTTTGCTCAAAGTCTTTTATTGTTACAAAATGTTGGCACAGGCATAACGGAAGCTTATGCTAAGATCTAAGTTCTCTTCCTCTGAGCAATTAAATTATCAGCATGTTCCCTCCCCAAATTAGCTGTCATATATCACGTTATCCAATTAGTATGAAGGTCAAAGGTTTCCTTCCTCTCTCTTTCCCCGGGCTTTTCCCTCCACCCTCTTCTGCTCTGCATTAACTCTAAAAATACCAGACAGTTCTGCATATTGTCAAAGCAAGAATATACAGTATTTGCAGCGTTGACGGACAGGATGATTTCTTTGTCGCCCAACAGGGGAAGTTCCAAGAGCTCGGCTTGTCCAACTACGCCTCCTGGGAAGTGGCGGAAATCTACACCCTTTGCAAAGCCCACCAGTGGCTGGTGCCGACGGTGTACCAGGTGAGCGAGGCAGGTTCACCTTTTTTAACAAGAGGGCCGTTTTTGATCCGCTGGTGCGAAAAAACGCCGGCCGATTTGCTTGTTCGTGCTGCTTGGCGAACGACTTTCTGGGTGAACTCTGAAGTTGTTGTTTTTTGTTCTTGCCCTGCTTTGAACCCACAGGGCATGTACAATGCGATCACGCGCCAGGTGGAGAAGGAGCTGTTCCCCTGTCTCAGGCACTTCGGGATGAGCTTCTACGCTTACAATCCCCTGGCCGGTATGGAGTGGGGGCGGTTTTTTAAAAAAAACAAAGCCTTACCTGTGGAACTGCAGGATGGGTAAAAGGATGAATGGATCTTTGGTGAGTTTGTGGATGATCTTAAGACTCTGGTGTTTCTTGAACAGGGGGCCTCCTGACAGGGAAGTATAAGTACGAGGATAAAGACTTAAGTCAACCACCCACCGGCAGGTTTTTTGGGAACGACTGGGCCAAAGTCTACCAGGACAGGTGAGTCTCTAGCAGAAGGGACTAGCATCTTGAACACACACAAAAAAAAAGATGTTGAGAGTTTGGAAAAAATCCGGAAAAGAGCAACTCAGATGATCCAAGGCCTGGAGACTAAAACATTCAAAGAACGGCTGCAGGAGTTGGGAATGGCTAGTCCAGAGGTAGGCAACCTTGGCTCTTTTATGACTTGTGGATTTCAACTCCCAGAATTCCTGAGCCAGCATGGTGAAGTCCACAAGTCATAAAAGAGCCAAGGTTGCCTACCCCTGGGCTAGTCTAAAGAAAAGAAGAAATAGGGGAGACATGATAGCAGTATTCCACTATCTGAGGGGCTGTCACAAGGAAGAGGGGGTCAGTTTATTCTCCAGAGCACCAGAGGGAAGGACAAGAAACAACGGGTGGAAACTGATCAAGGAGAGAAGCAACCTGGAATTAAGGAGAAACTTCCTGACAGTGAGGACAATCAACCAGTGGAATAGCTTGCCTCCAGAAATTGTGGGCGCTCCATCACTGGACATTTTTAAGAAGAGACTGGACAGTCACTTGTCTGAAATGGTATAGGTTCTCCTGCTTGAGCAGGGGGCTGGACTGGATGACCTCCAAGGTCCCTTCCAGCTGTGTTCTGTTCAAGCAGTAGTGAACGGAGATTGGGTCTTTGGTTGAAACGGCCAGTAAAATGGGGCAAAATTCCACTTAGCCACTGTGTCGCTTAACAGTAGAAATTTTGAGGTCAAGTCGTAAGTCAAGGTAGTCCTTGACTTATGACCACAATCGGCTAAGCAAGACAGTGGCTAAGTGGAATTTTGCCCCATTTTATGCCCTCCCTTGCCACAGTCACTGAGTGAGTCCCTGCAGTTGTTCAGTTAGCCACACGGTTGTTAGGTGAATCCGGATCCCCCACTGACTGAACGTCGCACAAGGGGATCCCGTGATCCCCATAGGACACTGCGACCGTCGTAAATATGAACCAGTTGCCAAGCATCCAGATTTTCATCACGGGACACTGTGGGGATGCTGCCAAGGTGGTGTGAGAAACGGCTGCAAGTCATTTTTTTCAGCCCTGCTGTAACTTCAAACTGTCACTAAGTGAAGTGTTGTAAGTCAAGGACTGCCTGTGTTCAGTAGTTTTTCATCACTTGCTTTCTGCTATTCTGCTAGGTCAGGGGTAGGCCATCTTGGCTCTTTTATGACTCGTGGACTTCAACTCCCAGAATTCCAGAGCCAACATGGCCCAGCTTGGAAACCTCCCTTTCCCCTCAGCATGGCTGGCTCAGGAATTCTGGGAGTTGAAGTCCAGGAGTCATGAAGGAGGCCATAGTTCCCCCATGCTGGCTCAGGAATTCTGGGAGTTGAAGTCCAGGAGTCATAAAAGAGCCAAGGTTACTTACCTCTGGCCTAGGCCTAAGCCGCTGTAAGGACCCACCCCACGTGGCATCTTAAGAAGACAGAACTCTTGGAATATTTCTTCCAACGGGCATCTTTATTAAGAGAAAATGGTTGCAGGCGTTCTAGACAGGATCTGGGCCCCAAGCCCTACGGTTCAAGGTTTTAAGGGGTGCCCAGCAGCCCCCCCACCCCACCATCCTTCCAGCGACAATCCCAGGCATTACATTTCCACCCCCTTTTTCCTCACTGCCGGCGGGAGACTTCAGAGAGGAGTAGATGAAAGCTGATGACCCCATTGTTACGGTTAGTCCTTTTGGTGATATCCACATTCAGTCCCTTTGAAAACCCCTTTGTTCACCCCCCCTTCCCCTTCATCGTATGACAGAATCCAGAGAGGGCAGAAATGGGGTTTTCCATAGTCGATAACTAGAGATGAAATATAATTGGATTCTGACAGCCGCTTTATGACTCGTGGACTTCAACTCCCAGAATTCCTGAGCCGGCATGGCTGAGCATGGAAACCTCCCCCTTTCCCCTCAGCATGGCTGGCTCAGGAATTCTGGGAGTTGAAGTCCAGGAGTCATAAAAGAGCCAAGGTGGCCTACCCCAATGCTGGGCATTACTTCTTTCCTGCTAAATTGTTTTAGTTATATGTCTACTGTTTAGTTAGGCTAGGCAGTTGTGTGTGTTTTTTTAAGTGCTGGGATATTAGTGTGTGTTTTGTTTTGTTTTTAAAATACCACTCCAGGTATTGGAAGCAGCACCACTTTGAGGGAGTGTCCTTGATCCAGGGTGCCCTCCGTGAAGCCTATGGTGCGAATCCTCCCACTTTGACCTCAGCTGCCCTGCGCTGGGTCTACCATCACTCAGAACTGCAGGTGAGGCCAAGCTTTGCCTTCAGAACTGGAGAGAACATGCTGTCTCTGCTGTTTGTCTAGGGCAGGGGGTGGGCAAGCTTGGCCCTTTTATGACTCGTGGACTTCAACTCCCAGAATTCCTCAGCCAGCCAGGCTGGCTGAGGAATTCTGGGAGTTGAAGTCCACGAGTCATAAAAGGGCCACGTTTGAAGACCCCTGGCCAAGAGGGTCCACATTGCAAAGATATCTTGTCAGTGGTTATCCTGCCTTATGGATGGATCTCATGAACCCTACAGGTCAGGAAGGCCCATCCTGGCCTCAGCTATGCTGGCTCAGGAATTCTGGGAGTTGAAGTCCACGAGTCATAAAAGAGCCCAGGTTGCCTACCCTGGGTCTGTGGAGATTCTCAGCCATCCAAGTCGTGGTTTGTCTCCGAGGTGCTTTTTTCAAGAGGCAACTGGACTTTTTCTTTGAAACACACTGCCGACAGCCAAGGATGACGCATAAACAAGGCGCCACTGAGAGTTGAGATGACTGGAGATGGGCCAGGCTGAGCCTCACCGTCCTTCTTGTACTCGCAGTGAAGGACGCACGACAAGGCCACCATGAAGTTAAGTCAGAGTGGTGAGGCCAGCTGGTCTTTGCCAACTTCAACCACAACCTCCCTGGCTGTTGGCAGCATGTTTCAAAGAAAAACAAGAGAAATCCAGTGGCCTCTTGAAAAAGCAACTTTGGGGCCGTTTTTAAGAGCAGGTTTTGGGTCCCCGTGGCTACTAAATCCAAACTTTAGAAAGTTTCAGATTTGCTTAACTTCTGACACCTTCTATTTTCAACCCAAACCCTTCTCCTTGCATGACTTTATTCCCCAAGCAGGAATCGTAATTCAATCTGGCTGCTCATGGAGTTTATTCCTCTTTCCTTCTCCAGGATAAATACGGAGATGCTGTGATTATTGGGATGTCCAACATGGACCAGCTGCAGGAGAATCTCCACTCCAGCGAGGAGGGGCCTCTCGTCCCGAGCGTGGTGGAGGCCTTCGAGAAAGCCTGGCACCTTGCAGCCCACGACTGCCCCAACTACTTCCGCTGAAGGCGTGCCAGCGGGCCTCGGTTCTTGGGTAAAGTAGAATTAAATGGTGTTCACTGCAGGCACGAATCCTAATGTTGAATTATTGGTCCCACAAACTTCAGTCGGTTATAAAGACAACGGAATGGGCTGTAAATTCTTTTATACATTTTGTAGACATATTCACACACACACACACACACACACACACACACACACACATGTTCATCCTTTTAAAAAGTCGTAGGACAGTATCCTTAGGTTATTAGTTCAGTCCTCCATTTAAGAAGAGAGCAGGAATTATGAAACTCTTAAAAAAAAAAAGCAAAGTCTGTAGGCCTTTCTTCTGCCCTAGTTCTCTTCATTACTTTCCTCCTCCTCCTCCTTCTCCTCTTCCTCCTTCATTGCTCCTGAACCGTCCCCTGTGGGGGTCTCCAGCTGCTCAAATTCTCCCGTCTCAGCATCCCACACGCTTCTGATCGTCACCTTAAACTCTGCCATTGTGTATCCAAAGAGTTTCTGAAATAAAAAGAAATAAAAGCACAAAACCTCAGCCAGGGCACTCAGAGCAGGAAAATCAAATCATCTGCGACAGTCTTAGGTACAGAAAAAATGTGAGTTTCAGTAGAAACAGCTCACTGGCTGTCAAGAAAACTAACATAAAGCTTTCAGGATCGATAAACAAGGGAGACGAACTTTTGTAACGAGGGGGGGAAGAAACATCCAGGCACTTCTTCTCACGAGAAAAGTCCAGAATTGGAAGGGAAAAAAAAAGGACACAGTGATATTTAAATAACAGCTGTCTTTCACCCACGTTAAGTAGAATTTGCACTTGGAGGGGTGTCAAGTCTGGAAAAAGTATTTTAAAACCGCCTGAAGGAACGAAATGGACTGGAAACTTAAGTCTGGAGGACAAAGGAATGAAAAATAGCCTCCGTTGCAATTCCCAAGTATTGTGGCGCAATGGGGGTTGTGTATTGAGGGGGATCTAATGGAAAATGCACCATGGTTGTCCCAAAGATGCTTCTTGTCAGGAGGCAACTGGACTCTCTGGTTTTTCCTTTGAAGATGTTTTGCTTCTCATCCAAGAAGCTTCTTCAGCTCTGACCAGGTGGGCCACTTTGGGATGGACGCCCTTCAGATGGTGAGAAGAGTATGGACGGATTTCCAGAAAATATTGCAGACTCCCAATATTGTGCTTCAGTTTGAGATGCAGACGACAGACTCATCCCCAACAGCCTGTCTTCAACCATGGGGGGATCCAGGGCAGAAAACATCCTGCAGCCAACGAGGCCCCAGACCCATTTGCACCACACAGGTGGCCTTGAGGACAGAGGTAAACCTCTAGGTGGCCTCAACAACTCTCCCGCTAGTCACTTACCAAGATCCGAGCTTGCTCTGGGGACAGGATATCCCCCTCTCTGCAAACCTCGTAATCGGAGATCAGTGTGACCACACCTACAAGGGGAAAAAAACGGGGAAATTATTATTATTATTAATTGGATTTTTATGCCGCTCCTCTCCAAAGGAGGAGCGGCTAACAACATGAACAAAAAAACAACATCACAGCATTTAAAAACCAAAAACCGAGTCGACAAAACATTTAAAAGACCCCCCAAACACATTCATCATACAGACACAATCACAATCATCCCCAGGCCTGCCGGCATAGATAAGTTTTCAAATTCTTCCGGAAGGCTGGGAGAGTGGGGGAAACGCGGACTTCAGGGGGCAGTTGGTTCCAGAGGGCGGGCGCCACAACAGAGAAGGCCCTCCCCCTAGGACCCGCCAGACGGCATTGTTTCGCTGACGGGAGCCGGAGAGGCCGACCCTGTGCGCTCTCACCGGTCGAAGGGAAGTATGTGGCAGAAGACGGTCCCGTAGGTATCCTGGTCCCATGCCATGAAGGGCTTTATAGGTAATAACCAACACTTTGAATTGCGCTCGGAGACCGATAGGCAACCAATGCAGCATGTGGAGAGTTGACGAAATGTGGGCCCGACGGGGCAGGCCCACAACCGCTCGCGCAGCTGCACTTTGCACTAATTGTAGTCTCCGAACACTCTTCAAGGGTAGCCCCATGTAGAGAGCATTGCAGTAGTCGATCCTCAAGGATCCTGAAGGAAGGTTGCCAGAGAAGGAACCAGGCCAGTGTTTCCTCAGATGACGTTCCTAACCTTTCTTCAGGGCTGTGGGCAATCCAAGCTGCCTTAGCTGAGGCTCCATGGAATGGGAAAACTGATCCAGGGGTCCCATATCCAGGTTGACCGTGAAGGTGGCCTTGTTTCCAGCCCGGGCAAAGTCGGTCTCACTGAACTGGGAAAACCAGCTGCAAAGGAAAAGAGAGTTGTGGAGTTGACATTCACGGGGACTAGCAACTCTGTCCTGGCGTCCTTGTTTGGCGTCACCTGGACAGCAATAAGTGAGGAGAGAAAGGTGAAGAAAGAACTGCCATTATTTTTTTTTTTCAGGAAAAGCTAAAGGGACGGTGAGTGCAGATGGCTAAAAACAGGACAGGGGGCAACTGATTCTACAACTAACCAGCAATACTGCAAAGTGATAATCTCTCTTCTAGGCTGTAGATTTATTTTGCTTCTGAAAGCAGAAAAGGTACAGAATTCAGACTGAGATTTTGCGATGTACCCTATTTCTCTTGGGGCTAAAAAAAAATGTTATGGGGCAGCCCACAGGCTGGTTAGGAGGGCAAGCATGCCAGGCAAAGCCCTTCTCAAAAAGCTTCCACTGAAAACTTCCAAACCCCCCCCCCCCCAAATTCAGTTTTTTCTTTCCTAGTTGAAATCTTCGGGCATTCTTTTTGGGAAAAACTTACTTTATAACTTCATCCTTGGTGCGATTTGTGAACAGGAGGCCGACTTCTCCCTGTAGATGCTTGCTGACCTAAAGGAGAACGAAAAACTAGGTGAAGAGGTGACTTTCCCCAGGGTGGGAGGGTCTTCAGGATTCTGGGACCACCGGTCTTGGAGGGTTCCCGGAGGAAGGGTCTGCTTGACACACGTACAATAGCCACAGGCAAAAGGGAGAGTTTTTAATATGTGGTGCTTTACCTCATGCAAGTTATCTTTGTATTCATCCGAAGGGCTGTGACCCAGTGCCACAATCATCACTTTGTTTTTCCCAAAAAATATCCTGGAATAATAATAATACAAAAAACCTAGTGAAATTTCAGAAGCTCAAGGCAGCATTATCTTCAGTTTCTCCTCAGTGTGTAAAGATCTGAATGGCTACAAGGAACTCTTATAGGTTTCAGAGAATTTAATAGAATATGGGAAGGGGTGAGTGACATGGTTACCCTGGAGATCTCTTCATTTTTAGAAGCAGGAATGGCAAAGCTCTATGAGGGACACACTCACCTGCTGTGTTTCCAAGCACTGCGAATATCTTTCAGTTTGTTGTTTCTCATGTTGGCAATGGAGAAAATGAAAAGACGCTTGTAGGTGTCTACACATTTTCGTAGCTAAAGACAAAAAAAGGATTTGGTGGTGGGTTTCGTTTTTGATTTTCGCACCCCCAATTTTCTATCTTGACGAGGTTTCACAGGACAAAACTTCAGGATTTTCCCACAGAAAATTTAGGTGACACTGCTATAGCTAATGACCTTAATTTAATCCTTTCTTATGTTGGTGAAATTAACAAATCCTGTAAAATGACCTTTTTAACGAGACTTTTGAAGAAAAAAATAACAGCCCAACAGCTGGCTTACAGTCTTGCTTACCTCTTCTATCAGGTTTTGCTTAACTTCCAAACCTTTCTTGGCGGTTTTTGTTAAGGAGACTGCAAGGAAGAAAGACACGGGCTCAGTATCCAATAGGGAATGTTTGGAAAATGAGATTGTGGTTTAATTTGGAAATTATACTGGAGTGCAAGGACAATAGAGCACACAGGGAATATGGAAGGAAGGAAGGAAGGAAGACAGATGGAGAGAAGAAAGAAGGAAGGATGCAGATGAAGGAGGAGGAGGAGACTTGAAGAAAGGAAGGAGACAGATGAAGGAAAGAGAGAAACAAGGGGATGAAGGAAGGAAGGAAGCTATAGAAATTGAATACATTTTTCAAAGAAGCAGCTGGAATCTCTGTAAGAAACTCGGATACACACTCCTCCAAATTTGCTACTTGAGTTTAAATAACCTGCATTCTCCATCATGTTGTGAAGTAGTGACTTCTCCTATCAGCCCCCCAAGTCGTCTCTCTTAGAAAGCTTTGATATAAGATTTGGAGATCCGGGATCAGCTCCAGAGGAGGAGCCACCGGAGGTCTCCAGGAGGAACCCCCCCTCTCGACCCAGGGTAAGCCCCCGCAATTAAGGGGGATTAATCCATTCATCAACACCTCCATTCCAGTTTATCCACTCCGCTTTCAAAGTCATGTAAATAATTGGTGGCGAGGAATTTCGCCTTTTTTTCCTCTCCTTTTTTAAAAACTGAGCAAGGAAAAAAAGCGAGCCCAGCAGCTGATGCTCAGGAGTACTGCCATCTCCCATCATCCTCAGCCCACGGAAGAGACACGGGAACCATCCCTCGGCACTACCTGGGCGCCAAAGGGCTCTCCCACCCTTAAGAGGAGAGAAAAGGCTAGAAGAAAAAGGCTACCACCACCACCATCGTCCTTCTCTTGTTCTTCTGCAGCCTGGCCTACCTGCCAGGGTTGTTGTGCAAATAAAGGGGGATTAAAGTCCCGCGGAAGCAAAGAGGGTTCCCTGCTCCCCCTTGGGGGGAGGGGTCTTTATGGGGGAGGGAAGAGAGGGGAAAAAAGGCCCGGGCGGGGGTCCCGCGCCCCCCACTCACCCTTCTTGTCCCGCTTGGACTTGGGCATCGCGGCCACCCACGTGCAGCTTCCGGCGGCGGCGCTGGGCGGAGCCTCGCGGGCCGACCGGAAGGACTGAGGTTGTCCCCGGCGGCGCCTGATTTCCTGACGGTGAGGAAAAAAAGCCTCACAGGGAAACAGGGCTGCCTACCAGCCTCTTTATAAGATTTTTCAAACGCTGCTTTATTTTATTTCGAGCGCTTATTTCATTTATTTTGCGTTTTTTTCCCAATCAGGCCATATTCGCCGATGCCTCTCGACTCCGACTCCTCCCCCCCGGTAAGGCCCTTCGCTGCTCGGTTGAGGGCCTTCCGCGCGGTGCCTGATGGGAAGACAATTGTAGATCTATGCCTTTCTTTCATAGTTTGATCTTTTTCTCCATTTGTTCGTTCTGGTTTTTTTTAAATGATTCCCGCCTTCAATGTGACAAGGAGAGCCATCTGAGGGACTAGACTAGAGCGAGATTTCCCCTGCGGGCCTGTTTTTTTTATCAAGGTCACTCTACAACTTTCGTACCTCTATGGGCCGAAAGTCGAAAATCTCCTGACCTCTATGGTCGCGCAGGGCCTGACGGGATCGCGGAGGCTTCTTTCCCCCTTCCGGCTCCTGTCCGCTCTGGGCCGTCATGGCGGCGCCTGGGCAGCCGCTGCTGATCTTCTCGCTCCTGCTCCTCTCCGGGCCTCCCCCGCCGGCGGGCGCCGTCTACGAGGACCAAGTGGGCAAGTTCGACTGGTGGGTGACCGGCTGCCCTCCCGACCCGTTAGGGTTGGCCTGTGGAACTCCCCGCCACTAGATAAGAGATGCAAGCGCTGCTCTTTGCTTTGGTGGGGGGCGGGGGAGGAGGAGCGAGAGGAAGGCGATTCGTGGAGTTGATGAAACATCCAGACGCGGCGAATCAGGCCTGATTTAGCTTCTGGGGTGAAGGCAGCTGCTTCCCTGAGCTTATTGGCCGTACTAATAAAGGGGAATGTTTGTAGCTCGGGGTTGAGATGAAGGTGGTCTCTGAGCTGGGTTCTCTTGCCCAACTAGGGAACATCATCAGTGCTAGAAGGGAGGAGGAGGAGGAGGAGGAGGAAGCAAAGGACTATGGGGCCCTTGGTGCTCTCTGAGCTTGGTGGTTTTCTTGCAGAGTTTCATGACACAACTAAATAACATCATCAGTGCTAGAAGGGAGAGGGGTCCGCAGAGAGGAGGAGGAGGAGGAGGACAACTGTGGGGTCTCTGGTACTCTCTGAACTTGGTTGGTTTTCTGCAGATGTTTCATGACCCAACTAGATAGCATCATCAGTGCTAGAAGGGAGGAGGGCTTGCAGAGAGAAGGAGGAGGACTGTGGGGTCCTTGCTGCTCTCTGAGCTAGCTTGTTTTCTTGCAGACATTTCATTACCCAACTAGGGAACAACATCAGTGCCAGGAGGAGGAGGAGGAGGAGGAGGAGGAGGAGGAGGAGGAGGAGGAGGAGGAGGAGGAAAATTGTCGGGTCCTTGCTGCTCTCTGAGCTTGTTTGTTTTCTTGCAGACATTTCATTACCCAACTAGGGAACATCATCAGTGCTAGAAGGGAGAGGAGGGTTTGCAGAGAGGAGGAGATGGGGGTGGAGGGGGGAGAGGGGAGGAGAAAAGGATTGTGGGGTCCTCGATGCTTTCTGAGTTTGGTGGTTTTCTTGCAGACGTTTCATTACCCAACTACGTAACATCATCAGTGCTAGGGTTATTTGCTATGCACTAAATAAATCACTGGGCCTTGGGGAGCCTTGCGCGTGTGGGTGTGTACTCTTATAGATATTTAGGAGTTTAAGGTGTAAGCCACTTGGAGTTATTCTGTGGTAAGAAGAGCAGCCAATACATTTTACAAATCAATAAATAGAGGGTGAAGGAGGGGGTGGCTGAGCTTTCTACCGTGGCCAGTGGGGGTACTGGGGCGAGAGTTTGCCCCATAAGATCCATGTTTTCTTTTCAGCGCAGAGAATGTTTCACCCAGTTATTTCAGTTTATGATGGTGGGAAGCGTGTGAAAATGTGGTTTTTCTTTGCCTTTAACGCAGGAGGCAGCAGTACGTGGGGAAGCTCAAATTCGCCTTTTTGGAAGCCTCCCCTGCCTCCAAGAAGCTGATTGTGGCCACTGAGGAGAACGTGGTGGCTGCCCTGAACTCCCGCAGTGGTGAAATCCGTGCGTGTCTTTTGGGGGGTCCCTGCCTAGAGCGCATCCTGGGGAGTGAAAGGGCCTCCTTCCCCTTGCAGAGGATCAGGGCCTCCTCCAAATGGGAAAGACCTCTGCCTCGGGGGTGGGTGCAGGGCCTTTTACAAAGGTTTGTCTGATTTCTTCCTTTTTTTTCTCCCAGTGTGGCGACAGGTGGACAAAGGGACTCCCGAAGGAGCAGTGGATGCCATGCTGATCCACGGCCAAGGTGAGGAAGGGGACGGCGTCCTGGTAGCCATTTCTCATTTGCTCACACTCTTTCGGCATGTAGGCAGCACAAGGAATCCACCGTAATTGAGCCAGAATTTTCTGTGGCTAAAGCAAATCTGGATTCCCAGGTTGGCTGTTTGTCAGAAGGTCGTAAAAGCGGATCACGTGACACACACACACACACACACACACACACACACACACACACCTGGGACACTGCAACCGTCGTAAGTACAAGCCAGTTGCCAAGCGTCTGAATTTTGATCAGGCGACCATTGGGGGACGCTGCAACGGTCGTAAGTGAAAAACTGTCATAAGTCCCTTTTTTTTGAGTGCCGTTGTAACTTCGAAAAGATCACCAAATGAATGGTTGTAGTGTTGATTCTCAATGTTTGGGGGTTTAGCCTACAAGTTGAAAAATATCTCTGAAAGACCAATATAGCATTTGGAAAATCCGGAAGGCGAAGGTTTGACATGGCCTGTCGCAGAGTTGAATTTTCTGCGCCTGTTTTCTGTATCTCTTCCTCCTCCTGTCCTGGCCACTTTTTACACAGGCAGGACTGGGAGCGTTTTAGCAAACTGCATCACTGTTGGGCCTGGTGGCAGCAGAGCCTCAGACAGACGGTCCACACAGAGAGTGGTGAGGACAGCCAAGAAGATTGTAGGAAGCTCGCCTCCATTATTCAGGACGCTGCTTACAAGCGCTGCTGTGTGCTTAGAGCTCCGAGCATAGTTAGAGACCCCACACCCCCACTTCACGGCCTGTTCCTGTTGCTCCCCTCCGGGAGGAGGTTTCCGAGTATTTATAGCAGGACCACCAGATTCGGTAACAGCTTTGTTCCCTATTGCGCCGTCTGTCTGGTAAACTCGCAAGTTGCGTTTATGTCGCCATGTAGATGTATAAATCTGAATTAGACTGTGTTGTTTCTCTGTGTCATAGAATATATGTGGGTCTGTGGGTATATGCATAATTCTATATTTATTTTTGTAATATTTATGTGGCATATATTGGAGGTGATGCCCCTTTGAGAGCTGTCTGCAACAAAATTTCATTTTAATGTATACCGATTAGTGTACATTCAAAGTGACAAAGTTATTCTGTTCTGCTCTGCTCTATTCTATTCTATAATCTGTCTGTTCTTTCCATATTCTCTTCTATTTCTATTCTATTTTCAATTTCATTCCAATCTCTCTTCATTCTATTCTATTCTATTCTATTCCATTCCATTCCATTCATTTGTATTCCAGATGCCATCACGGTTTCCAATGGGGGTCGCCTCCTGCGCTCTTGGGAGACAAATATTGGTGGCCTGAATTGGGAGGTTTTGATGGATGCTGGCAGGTGAGTCTTTTTAGAAAGAGTAATTTAAATAATGAGTAAAGAAACCCGTCTTTCAAAATTAAATTCTTTCAACTAAACTCAGCTTTCAGATGGCTAGTTTGGTGGGACTCCAAGACGCTGTGAAGTATGTGGCCATTTTGAAGAAAAGTTCCATCCTCCTGCATTATCTCTCCAACGGTTACCAAAAATGGCTGGAACATTTGCCGGAAAGGTGGGTCGATTTGGTGACTCTTAAGAAACAGCCTCTTAACTCCCCCTAACTCTAACCCTATTCATTTTTGTAAGCCAGAAAAAAACCCAGCTTCTATTCTATTCTATTCTATTCTATTCTATTCTATTCTATTCTATTCTATTCTATTCTATTCCATATTCTATTCTTTCCATATTCTATTCTATTCTATTCTATTCTATTCTATTCTATTCTATTCTATTCTATTCTATTCTATTCTATTCTATTCTATTCTATTCTATTCTATTCTTTCCATATTCTTTCCATATTCTTTCCATATTCTAGTCTATTCTAGTCTATTCTAGTCTATTCTAGTCTATTCTATTCTTTCCCTATTCTGTTCTGTTCTATTCTATTCTATTCTATTCTATTCTATTCTATTCTATTCTATTCTATTCTATTCTATTCTATTCTATTCTATTCTATTCTATTCTATTCTTTTCATATTCTATTCTATTCTATTCTATTCTATTCTAACTATATAGATATTTATCTAAATATATAGATATAAATATATATTCTATTCTAAATATATTCTTCGGCTTAGTTTTTCTTAGCAACAGGCAGTAGATTGTCCTTGTTTAGCAAGTGCCTCATGTAGCAACCGTTCACAACTTACCACAGCAATGGAGAAAAAACTTTACAAACATTTATAACCTTCGCGGGTCTGTTAAGGCAGGGGACCCCCCAACCTTGGTCACCTTATGACATGTGGACTTCAACTCCCAGAATTCTGGGAGTTGAAGTCCACAAGTCATAAAGTGGTCAAGGTCGGGGGGACCTGTGTTAAGGCAAAGAAAAGCTGAGTTAAGACAGTTACCATTTCAGTTAGTGACAACAGAATCAGCGGTCGCTGAACAAGGACTGCCTAAAATATTGACTGAAAAGAAGCCACCTTAAGTGTCATCTCTGATTCTCTGTCTTTTATTTCAATCCTTGAGAATGATTTCGTTTTGACCCAGAAATTTCAGGAGTTCAGCACCTCTGAGAAAGATGGCTGAAAACAGACCGTCCTGGCTAGGCTAATTCACCTCTGCTTCTCCTTATCAGCGAGATTGTCCAGTATCAGTTGGTGTATTCCCACGGGACAGGCGTGGTGCACGTTGTCGGGATTTCTCCGCAAAGCCACCTCAGCGTCCTGACTTTCAGCATCGAGGATGGTGAAATGACGAGACAGGTGAAGCCGGGATTTGACTCCCGATGACATTTCCTTTCCGAGGCTGGCTGGGGGAAAGAGCGGGAAGGGGAGGCGGTAAATCTCACAAAAACGTTTTCGGGTAAAACTACCACAACGTCGATCTTTTGGGTGCGCCTGTGCGCCTTTTGAGCAAGCAGTTAATTTTCTCCCGTGTGGATTTGGCGTTGCCGGCCCAAGGTCCATTCCAGCTGGGATAAGGAATGAGTGCGTCTTTTTGCTTCCCGTAGATCAGGGTGGCAGCTCCCTGGCTGAGGAATCTGGTTGGGACTTGCAACATCGTGGAAAAAGCTACGCTCGTGTGTGTGAACCCAGCCACCCAGTCCCTTTACACGTTGTCTCTGGAGGCAGAGGAGGAGATGAAGGCGGTTCCACTGCAGGTGAGGGGTCCATCAACGGGCTGGCGGTTCTTCTGAGTCCCTCTGCACAGGTCTTGTATAATCTCTGGGGTGGAGCAAGGAGCTGGACCTGCATTCTGGGACGGAGCAGTCGATTCGGGGGTCTAGGGAGGCCAGCACAGTTACAAGTGTCCAGGTATTCACTTCCTGCGTAGCTCGCTTGGCTGACAGGCCTGCTCTCTTTTTGTCCCCCTTTCTGCAGTCTCTCGGCCTGGAATTTGCAGAGCCTTCCGAAGCCCGCATCCTGTCCTCCCAGCCGAACCCAGCCAGAGCTCCCCGGCCTCAGTTCTTCCTGCGTTTGTCGCCCACCCACTTTGCTCTCTTGCAATATCGGCACGGCGTCTTGAGCCTCCTTCGGAATTTCCCCCAGGTGAGGAGGAGAAGGAAAGGGAGGCTCCCTCCACCCTCCTTCCCCTGTCAAGGGACCCTTGGCAGGGAGCGAGACTCCGGCGGCCTCCGTGCTCTTAACACCAGTGTTTCTCAACCCTGATAACGTTAAAACAGGGGTTCTCAACCTTGGCCACTTTAAGACTTGTGGACTTCAACTTCAAGTCCACAAGTCATCAAAGGGCCAAGTTTGAAGACCCCTGAGATAGAACGTATGAGGCCACCAAGTTGAAGTCCACAAGTCTTAAAGTGGCCAAGGTTGAGAACCCCTGTTTTAAAACACGTGGACTTTGACTCCCAGAATTCCCGATACGGCGAGGGTTGTGGGAAGTGACCCGTGATGCCCTGTTGGATCTCTCACCGTCTTTCTCCCCCTTGTGTCCAGGCCAGCCTTGCGACTTTTGCGACTACCGGTGAGAAGACTGTGGTGGCCGTCCTTGCCTGCAAGGGCGAAGGGGTAAATATACATCGCTGCTTGAAATGGGTGGGTTTTTTTGTTTTTGTTTTTACAACAACTCTATAAGGGAGGCCTCTGTCATCTCTCTGTTGGGGCAGGAAGGCTAAGAATCGAGGCCCTGGGTGAATTATGGGTGCAAAGCTCCCTAAGGTCCCCAAAGGTGCTTTTTTCAATTTGTTTGAAGACGTTTCGCTTCTCCTCCCAGAAGCTTCTTCAGCTCTGACCGGATGGTGGGGAATGGAAGGATTTATACTCCTTGCAGACAGCTGGTCATTTGCAGTCTTTTAGAGAGTCGTTGAGGCCACTTGGAGGTTTACCTGTGTCCTGAGGGTCAGCCGAGTGGTGCAAATGGAGCTGCTGAAAGGACTGTGTTGTAGACTGGAGATAGATGATGTTGTGTCCCTCCCCCTCTGTTGAGAGAGGGCTGTTCAGTTTTGACCCAGATGGCCTCTTCGACCCCTCTTTCAAACCAGACATCCGTTCTGTCCAAAATGTGGACTTTGCTGTCTTCAAGAGAGTGGCCTTGGTCCCTTAAATGCAGATGGACTGCTGACTCTTGTCCTGGTGGGTTTGTCCTCCTGTGTTGTGTTTAAAAGACGAAGCAATATCAACCCTTCCCTTCCCCACCATCCGGTCAGAGCTGAAGAAGCTTCTTGGAGGAGAAGGGAAACATCTTCAAAGAGAATGTCCAGTGGCCTCTTGAAAAAGCACATTTGGGATAACGGTGACCTGGATGACGGAGCATCTCCACGGGCAAAACTCCCGGATAATCTCCAGCCCCCAACTTTTTTTTTTTAATGACGCCCCTACATAGATAAACATTTCCTGCCTCTCCACAGCTCTCGGCTGTGCTAGAAGATTCTATGTTAAAAGGGCAGGAGATAGAACAGGGGTCTTCAAACTTGGCCCTTGGATGACTTGTGGACTTCAACTCCCAGAATTCCTCAGCCAGGCACATGTGCCTGGCTGAGGAATTCTGGGAGTTGAAGTCCACACGTCATCCAAGGGCCAAGTTTGAAGACCCCTGAGATAGAACGTATGAGGCCACCAAAACAGGGTCTCAAACCACAGTTTGGAATGAACTCACAGAATTGGGGTGAAATGGTGGCTCTGATTTTGAAACGCTTCCAGATCCTGCTTTGCCTGGATAAGTCTGAGGCTCCCTGACACGGTTGCTTGCTTTGAATCCGAAGCGTGCTGTTAAATTTTGCTCCCTTGCAAGTTCCTTGTAAGAAGCTGAAGGCCCTTTTGCTGCCTTCATTCTCTCCGTGCAGGAAAGCCCCTCTTGCCCCGCCCAGTCCTACACCGTCAACTTGTACCTGGCTGAAACCGGACAGAGGCTTCTGGACACCCTCATCACCTTCACTCTGGAGAAAAGCAGCACCAGGCCTGAGCAGGTAACGGTCCTTCGGATTGGCCGGGTTTGTTCCCAGGGGACTTCAGCCCGCAGCCGTCCCTCGGCAAGGGCATTTCTCACGTGCTTTGGGATCCGAACGCCTCCATTGCGTTATTTGAATCAAACATCCTGTCAACGCTGCTAATATTGGATATTCTTGCTTTGACAAAATATGCAGTACTGTCTGGTATTTTTAAAGTTAACTTAGATGATGCTGAGAGGGGAGGAGAAAGAATGTGTGTAGGGAGTAATTAAGATAAGGAATAGGGCAGAACGGAAATGAACCTTTGCCCTTCGGGCTGATTTGAGAATGTGATTTATGGCAGCAAAATAAGGGAGGGAAAAATGCTAGCAAAATAACTGCTCAGGGAAGGAGATTTCAGATCTTGGCATCCCATTCATGGCGTGCCGACATTCTGTTACATGAATAAAGACTTTTTAGGATAAACAATGCCTGGAAGTTCTTTGAAGTGTTTCATAGTCGGAACCTTGACACATCCCTTGCCAAGTCCCAAAGGGGCTTTTTGCAGGAGGCCACTGGACTTTCTTGTTTTCCCTTTGAAGATGTTTCGCTTCTCATCCCAGAAGCGTCTTCGGCTCTGACCGGATGGTGGGGAATGGGAGGATTTATACTCCTTGCAGAGATCTGGTCATTTGCATCCTTTTAGAGGGTCGTTGAGGCCACTTGTAGGTTTATCTGTGTCCTCAGGGTCACCTGAGTATGCAAATGGGTGTGGAGCTTTCTTAGAGCTGCTGAAAGGAAGATGGATCCACACCCATTTGCACCACTCAGGAGACCCTGAGGACACAGACAAACCTCCAGCTGGCCTCAACGACCCTCTAAAAGGATACAAAGGACCAGCTCTCTACAAGGAGGATAAATCCCTCCACTCCCCACTGTCCGATCAGAGCTGAAGATGCTTCTGGAAGGAGAAGGGAAAAGTCTTCAAAGAAAAACAGGGAAGTCCAGCTGCCTTCTGAAACAGCACCTTTGGGACAACCAGGGCCTGGCAGATGGAGAATCTCCATAGCAGCGGTTCTCAACCTATGGGTCACGACCCCATTTGGGGTCGAACGACTGTTTCGCGGGGGTCGCCGGACACCGCGGTCCGCCATTGTTTTTTTTTTTTTTTATTTTGTTCGGCGCGCTGTGCATGCGTGGATCGGCCCGTCGCGGTCCGCCATTTTGGTTTGTTTTTTTTTTTAATTAATTTTTTTTTCGGCGCACGCGCGCTGTGCATGCGTGGTTCGGGCCGTTGCACGTGCGCTGCGCATGCGCGGATCGGCCCGTCGCAGTCCGCCATATTTTTTTTGATTTTTTTTAATATATTTTTTGTCGTGTGCGCGCCGCGCATGCGCGGATCGGCCCGTTGCGCGCGCGCGCCCGGGTCGGGGTCATGGCGCGCATGGGCGGCGCAAGTGGGGTCTCAACCTGAAAAAGGTTGAGAACCACTGCTCCATAGCATCCCTTGCCAGGGATTCTGCTTGGGGAGCGCCCTTTCCTATCGCTCATCCACATGTTCCCTCCGCAGCTCTTCATCCAGGTCTTCTTGAAGAAGGACGACTCGGTGGGCTACCGTGCCTTGGTGCAAACCGGGGACCACCTCCTCCTCTTCCTGCAACTGCCAGGTACCCCTCCAAGGGCAGAGTTGTGCGCCTCCCTTTCTGGCTCCTCCTCCTTCCGGGGCCCGAAGCTGGACCAGAAGCTTCGCAGCCGTCCCTCCTCCTCCTCCTCCTCCTCCTCCTCGCTTGCTGGGCACGGGGAGAGTCCCTCCACGGACAGAAGAGGAGAGCTTTCCCCCCCCCTCTCACCTGATCTCACTCTGGGCAGGAAAAATTTGGTGGAGCCGGGAAGAATCTCTGGCCGAGGTGGTTAGCCTGGAGATGGTCGACCTGCCCTTGACGGGGGCCCAGGCGGAACTGGAAGGCGAGTTCGGGAAGAAAGCCGGTAAGGAGTGATGCCGGGGGGGTGGGGGGGGGAGAGAGAGAATTATTTTGCCCAGGACTCACTTGCAAAATAAGGCTAGTGTTCATATTTTTCCTAAAGAAGCTCCAAGGTCTGTTCTGCCCGTTGAAATTGGACCTGGGTGGTGCCCCTGTCTGCTCAGGAGAGACGAGGACATCCTGGGAGGAAAGCACCCCCAGCTCTGCTTTTGGCCATGTGTGTGATGGGGGCTGCTGTGTTCAGATTTGTTTGTTTGTTTGTTTCTTTGTTTGTTTGTTTTTCCACCCCTCCAAAGACTAAACGTTGACTTGTTCCCTGGTTTTGTGTTTCCTTTTTTTGCTGCCTTGGATATCAGCCATTCAAGGTAACCCTGAATGTTCAACGTCACGTTTGGCTCGAGCTGTGTGCGAGAGAGGGGGAGGCGGCCTGCTCTCTGGGGGTGGCTTCTGACTTTGGAACGGGGTCTCACGGGGGGGGGTGGTGGTGTTGAGGCCTGTGCCCAGAAGCCTGGCAGTACATCTCCCGGCTCACCTGTGGCGAGATTCTTTCTTTCTTTCTTTCTTTCTTTCTTTCTTTCTTTCTTCTTTCTTTCTTTCTTTCTTTCCTTCCTTCCTTCCTTCCTTCCTTCCTTCCTTCCTTCCTTCCTTTCCCACTTCCCTTCCCCTTTCTCTTTCTTTCTTTCTTCTCATATTGAAGTCTCTCTCTTTTTTTTATGCCTGCCTTGCGGCCTGTATTGCTTTCCTTCCTTCCTTCCTTCCTTCCTTCCTTCCTTCCTTCCTTCCTTCCTTCCTTCCTTCCTTCCTTCCTTTCTTCCTTTCTTCCTTCCTTCCTTCCTTCCTTCCTTCCTTCCTTCCTTCCTTCCCACTTCCTTTCTTCCTTCCTTCCTTCCTTCCTTCCTTCCTTCCTTCCTTCCTTCCCACTTCCCTTCCCTTTCTCTTTCTTTCTTTCTTCTCATATTGAAGTCTCTCTCTCTCTTTTTTTATGCCTGCCTTGCGGCCTGTATTGCTTTCCTCCCTTCCTTCCTTCCTTCCTTCCTTCCTTCCTTCCTTCCTTCCTTCCTTCCTTCCCACTTCCTTTCTTCCTTCCTTCCTTCCTTCCTTCCTTCCTTCCTCCTTCCTTCCTTCTTCCTTCCTTCCTTCCTTCCTTCCCACTTCCCTTCCCCTTTCTCTTTCTTTCTTTCTTCTCATATTGAAGTCTCTCTCTCTCTTTTTTTTATGCCTGCCTTGCGGCCTGTATTGCCTTCCTTCCTTCCTTCCTTCCTTCCTTCCTTCCTTCCTTCCTTCCTTCCTTCCTTCCTTCCTTCCTTCCTTCCTTCCTTCCTTCCTTCCTTCCTTCCTTCCCACTTCCCTTCCCCTTTCTTTTTCTTTCTTTCTTCTCATATTGAAGTCTCTCTCTTTTTTTTATGCCTGCCTTGCGGCCTGTATTGCTTTCCTTCCTTCCTTCCTTCCTTCCTTCCTTCCTTCCTTCCTTCCTTCCTTCCTTCCTTCCTTCCTTCCTTCCTTCCTTCCCACTTTCCTTCCCCTCTTTCCTTCCTTCCTTCCTTCCTTCCTTCCTTCCTTCCTTCCTTCCTTCCTTCCTTCCTCTTTCTTTCTTTCTTTCTTTCTTTCTTTCTTTCTTTCTTTCTTTCTTTCTTTCTTTCTTTCTTTCTTTCTTTCTTTCTTTCTTTCTTTCTTTCTTTCTTTCTTTCTTTCTTTCTTTCTTTCTTTCTTTCTTTCTTCCACGCCTTCTTGCAAAACACCTTTCAGGGTTGATCTTAAATGTTGCCAGAAAGCTTCCGCCCCCCCCGGGGACCAGCAGTGGGGGCGTATTTTGCTCGGAGCCCTTTCCTTAATCGTGGTTCTCTGTGGCTGCTTCCCCCCCTGCCCCCCCCCAGATGGCCTCCTGGGCATGTTCTTCAAGCGCCTGTCCTCTCAGCTCATCCTGCTCCACGCCTGGACCGCTCATCTCTGGAAGATGTTCTACGACGCCCGAAAACCCCGGAGCCAGACGAAGAACGAGATCAACATTGACAATTTAGCCCGGGACGAATTCAACCTTCAGAAGATGATCGTGGTGGTCACGGCCTCAGGAAAAGTGAGGAGAGGGAGGGCTGCCTGGCCCAAGCGACTACTGGAGACATGAACTCCGGTGTTTTTTTTTTTGTTTGTTTGTTTTTGTTTTTTTCCCAAATTTTATTTATGATACAGTTAAAAACAAACAAAGATTGGCTTTGACGTGACATTCCAGTATAGACATTCTTATCCGATTGTTCCACTGTTTACAATAACTTCTTCATCTCTACATTTACATCTAAGACAGCGGTTCTCAACCTTTTCCGGGGCTCGACCCCGGCCCGCATCGTGCATGCGCGGTGCGACGGCCCGCATCACAAAGGGGAAAAAAAATGGTCGACCAAAAAAAAAATAAATGGCGGGCCCGCATCGCGCATGCGCGGCGCGACGGCCCGCATCGCAAAGGGGAAAAAAATGGTGGACCAAAAAAAAAATGGCCGACCCCCCAAAAAAATGGCGGACTGTGGTGTTTGGCTTCCCCCGTGAAATGGTCGTTCGACCCCAAATGGGGTCGCAACCCACAGGTTGAGAACCGCTGATCTAAGATTTATATACAGTACTACTTCTGAAGTAAAATAACATATATTTCTATCTTAACCTTCATCCTTAATCCCAACCGTCCTCTTCGAATTCCTCCAGCGGTAAAATTTATCCCAGGTTTCAGTAATCGACTGATCCACATTTGTCTTTTAGTATCATTGTGAGCCTGTCCATTTCTGCCCGTGTATTAACTCTTCCTCTGTGGGAATTTCCTTGCTCTTCCCTCTTTGTGCAAAAGCGCGCCTGGCGGCGGTCAGGATGTGTAGCAGCAGGTAGATGGTTCCCTTGTCGTATTTTGACATGAGCTCCAGGGTTAACTTTACTTAGGCCATAAACGATGGGTAGGTGGGAAGGAAAGCTGGCTCCAAAGCAACGGCGGGGAGCAGACCGTTAAAAGAGTAAAACTCTCACGTGGTCCAATACATCTTCTAGTAATTGTTATGAGAAGAAACTTCGGCTCACGGGTCTTCAAACGTGGCCACTTTAAGACGGGTGGACTTCAACTCCCAGAATTCCTCAGCTGGCTGAGGAATTCTGAGAGTTGAAGCCCACCCGTCTCAAAGTGGCCACGTTTGAAGACCCCTGCTTTAGCTGGCCAAAACACCTCTTTGGCTCTCAAGGTGAGAAGGAGCCCCTGTGGATTCGAACGGGTTCCCCTCTCCCCCTCCCGCACTCTTGGCAAGTTAGAAGCAGGCGGCCGTCCTAAAGAGAGGAGGCCTCTCGGCTCGGCGGGTCGTGGAAGGGCCCCACCAGCAGGGCGGCCCCCCTTCCACTTGTCTTCAGAACCTGGTAGAGTGCTCCTGCGAGTGGAGGTGCCGTTCCACAGGCAGATGGTGAGAGAGAACGTAAATCGACGGATTTGCAAAGTCTTCTCTTTGTGGCGAAACTGCCTCACACGCCCCGTTGCCAGGAGAGGAAAGCTTCAACCCATCAGGCGGGATGGGCTGGTCCAGCGCCAGGGGGGCTTCGTGGTTCCCAGGCAGCTCTCCTCCTCCTCCTCCTCCTCCTCCCTCCTCCTCTTCCTTCTTCTTCCTTCCTCCTCCTCCTCCTCCTCCCTCCTGAAGCTTTTCAATACCCAGAGTGCCTCCCAAGGGCAGCTACCTTTGAAGATTTTTTCCCTGTTCCTTTTCCAGCTCTTTGGAATAGAGAGCAGCTCGGGGACGATCCTATGGAAGCAGTTCCTCCAGGACGTGCGTCCTGGCTCTTCCTTCAAGCTGATGGTCCAGAGGACGACGGCGCATTTTCCCCATCCTCCACAATGCACCCTGTTGGTCAAGGACAAGGTGGGTGCCGCCCCTCGTGAGACCCTCCCGTCTTCTCTCCGGAGGAGAAGAGGAAAGGGACCCCCCGGGGGGGGCATGATGTTGCCACAAGGGGTCCGCAAAAGCTTGAAAAAAGTGTGATTTAAATTTTAAGTCTTGGGGGGGCCTTTGGCCACAAAAGATATTGGTAAGGGCTGTGGTGGCGCAGTGGTTAGAATGCAGTACTGCAGGCTAACTCTGCCTACAGTTCGAATCTGACCAGCTCAAGGTTGACTCAGCCTTCTGTCCTTCTGAGGTCAGCGAAATGATGTAGGTTGTTGGGGGGGGGGAAGAGGCTGACCCTGTAAACCAGTCAGAGAGGGCTATTGGGAAGGAAGGAAAAGAAAGGAAAGGGGAAGGGAAGGAAGGAAGGAAGGCGCAGTGGTTAGAAGGCAGTACTGCAGGCTGATTCTCCTGATTGCCGGCTGCCAGCAGTTCGGCAGTTCGATCCCGACTGGCTTGAGGTTGACTCAGCTTTCCTTCCTTCCGAGGTCGGCGAAATGGGGACCCAGGTTGTTGGGGGACCCTGTAAATCCCTTAGGCGGGACTGTAAAGCACTGGCTGTAAGTTGAGAGAGGGGTACAGCCCCCCCCCGCTCAACCACCCCCCTGCCTGCTGCCTCTCAGGACTCGGGCCTCAGCAAGCTGTACGTCTTCAACCCCATCTTCGGCAAGTGGAGCCAGGTGGCCCCCCCGGCGCTGAGCCGCCCCATCCTCCAGTCTGTCCTGCTTCCCATCATGGACCAGGATTACGCCAAAGTGCTGCTTCTGATTGACGATGAATACAAGGTGCCGCCTTGGAGGGGGGGAGGAGGGAGGAGATGAGCGGGCGGGGTGGGTGGGTGGGTGGGCGGGCATCCTGCCTGCCGGAATCCGCTGGAAAGGTCTTGCCTGTTTGCTTCCCCTTCCCTCCCTCCGGCAGGTGACCATCTTCCCAGCAAGCAAGAACGTCCTGCGGCAGCTGGAAGACACGGCCCCGTCCGTCACCTTCTACCTGGCAGATGCCCAACGGGGGAAGCTGATGGGACGGAGGCTGCGAAGGGTACGGCTGCTGGATTCCTAAGTGCTGTGTGTGTGTGTGAGAGAGAGAGAGAGAGAGAAGAGAAAGAGGAGAGAGAGAGAGAGAGAGAAGAGAGGAGAGAGAAAGAGAAAGATAAGAGGAGAGAGAGAGGAGAGAGAGAAGAGAGAGAGAAAGAGAGAAGAGGAGAAAGAAAGAAAGAGAGAGAGAAGAGGAGAGAGAAAGAGAGAGAAGAGGAGAGAGAGAGAGAGAGAGAGAGAGAGAGAGAGAGAGAGAGAGAGAGAGAGAGAGAGAGAGAGAGAGAGAGAGAATTGAATTGGAAAGAGGGGGCAGTAAGGCTTTTGAAATAAGGGAAAACACTTGTAGCTCCGGTGTTAGATTTTGGCTGTGGTTTGTCCTCCAAGCTTGTTTCCATAGAATTCCTGAATGTTTCGTTACCAAACTAGGTAACGTCATCAGCAGGGTGTTCTTGTCCTGTTCTCTTTCTCTTATAAATGTCTTCCGTGCCAGTAAGTTTTCTATTCTTCAGATGAAGGGAAATTTTCCTTGATGACCTGCTCCTTTGTTCTGACTGGACTTTCAAGCGTCCATCTGTCCATCCGTCCGTCCATTTATACATGCGTGCGTGCATGCTAGTTAGCTAGGGTGTGGCATAGAATACATTTATTTATTTATTTTAGCTAGTTAGCTGGCCTGCGGGGTAGACTGCGCAGATGAAGTAGTTAAGGTGGAGCACTTAATGCTGTTGTATAATGGACATACGTAGTCGGTACTGCAAGGTCCGAGGAATTCAAGGCGTTAGGTTGCAGGTTCCATTTTGAAATAACGTCGGTTCATGAGAGAGGAAGAAGCATTTAATATATCAATATCTCTAGGCCAGGGTTTCTCAACCTTGACCATTTTAAGGCATGTGGACTTCAACTCCCAGAATTCCACAGCCAGCATTGCTGGCTGTGGAATTCTGGGAGTTGAAGTCCACATGCCTTAAAATGGTCAAGGTTGAGAAACACTGCTCTAGGCCGTTTCATCGCTTCCCCCTAAGTTGGCGAAGGTCATTGCCGGCCTTTCTGGGTCCGTCTCCTTTCAGCCTGAGCCCTTGGGAGAGTTGGGGTTGGGGGGAGAGTGGCAAGTCCTGGACCAGCCTTTGAGCACGCTGGCTCTCCCCCCCCCACCTGCCCCCACCCTCCAGGATCTGACCACGGAGGAGACCTGGGACGTCACCATCCCTCCTGAGCTGCAGCGCATCGTGACGGTGAAAGGGAAGCGGGCCAACGAACACGTCCACTCTCAAGGCCGGGTGATGGGCGACCGCAGTGTCCTGTACAAGGTGAGAGGGAGAAAGCCAGCTCCTTTCTCCTCCTTTCTCCTCCTCCTCTTTCCCCTTCTCCTCCTCCTCTCCTCCTTCTCCTTTCCTATCTCCTTCTCTCCTCTTCTCTCCTCCTCCTCCTCTCCTCCTTTCCTCTTTCCTATCTCCTTCTCTTCTCCTCTTTCTCCACTTCTGTCCTCCCTCTCTCCTCCTCTCCTCCTTTCCTCTTTCTGCTTCTCCTCCTTCTCCTCCTTTCCTATTTCCTTCTCTCCTCTCCTTCTCCACTTCTCTCCTCCTCCTCTCCTTTCCTCTTTCCTATCTCCTTCTCTTCTCTCTTTCTCCACTTCTGTCCTCCCTCTCTCCTCCTCCTCCTCTTTCCCCTTCTCCTCCTTCTCCTTTCCTATTTCCTTCTCTTCTCTTCTCTCCTCCTCCTCTCCTCCTCTCCTCTTTCCTATCTCCTTCTCTTCTCTTTCTCCACTTCTGTCCTCCCTCTCTCCTCCTCTTCTCCTCCTTTCCTCTTTCTGCTTCTCCTTTCCTATTTCCTTCTCTCCTCTTCTCTCCTTCTCCTCTTCTCTCCTCCTCCTCCTTTACTATTTCCTTCTCTCCTCCTTTTCTCTTTCTTCGTCTCCTCCTTTCCTATCTCCTCTCCTTCTCCTCCTCCTCCTCTCCTTCTCTTCTCTCCTCCTCCTCCTCCTCCTTCCCTCCCCCACTCTGTGCAGGGCCTCTGAGCCTTTTGCATAAGGCAGCCTGGGGGTCTTGTATTCCCCCCTCGCAGTCGCTGAACCCCAACCTGCTGGCCGTCGTGACCGAGAGCACGGACACCCACCCGGAGCGCTCCTTCATCGGAATCTACCTGATTGACGGCGTCACCGGCCGGATCATCCACTCCTCGGTGCAGAAGAAGGCCGAGGGGCCGGTGCACATTGTCCATTCGGAGAACTGGGTGGTGGTAAGACTTTGCCCCTCCCAGAGCGGCAGGAAAGAGAAACACTCCCCCCCCCCATGGACCTGAGGAACGTGGCTTTGTGGTTAAGAGGGTCCAACCGGAGACCCTAACCCTCCTCCTCTCCACAGTACCTGTACTGGAACGCCAAGGCCCGCCGGAACGAGTTCACGGTGCTGGAGCTGTACGAGGGCACCACGCAGTACAACGCCACGGCCTTCAGCTCGCTGGACCGGCCCTACTCCCCCCAGGTGCTGCAGCAGTCCTACATCTTCCCCTCCGCCATCAGCGCCATGGAAGCCACCCTCACCGAACGGGGCGTCACCAGTCGCCATCTGCTGAGTTAAGGAAGGGGGCCGAGGGAGGGAGGCCGGGCGGGCGGTCTGCCTTCCACCCCCACCTCCCCCCGCCCAGGAAGTCTGGCAAGCAGCTGGGCTGGTTCATCTGCGGGATCCTCTTCAAGGGGGGGCGTCCACCGCAGAGCAGATCAAGGCTTCTAGAGCAGGGGTCCTCAGTTGGGGGGCTGCAACCCACTACCGGTCCGGGGCCTATTCGCAACCGGGCTGCGTGAATGGAGACCCACTCACGCGAGGGTCACAGGCGCTTGCAGCTGCTTGGGGCCCCACTCGCGAGAGCATTGTGGGCGCTTGCCGGCGCACTCCCCCAAGCGTCACAGGCGCTGGCTGCCCCACTCATTGTGAGCGTCACAGGTGCTCTCGGCCCCACTCGCACAAGCAAGGGGTACTCGTGCGTGTGCGCCTGCCCCTCCCACAAAACTGTCCCCTCCTCCCCCCCCAGGCCATCAACCCGGAAGAGGTCGGGGACCCCTGCTCTAGAGCTTGACGTGGGGAGATGAGACGAGGCAGGCCTGCGGTCTCTTGGGAGGCCAAATTGGGACTCGGGTGCCGTGTGCGAGGCTGGCAACCTTTTTCTGAACAGCCCCTCGCTGTCCCTGGGCGGATGCAAACGCCTCCGCCTTCTCTTCGCCAGGGACAGGAGCAGGGAGGGGCTTTCTCCTGATTGGGGGACCCTTTGTCTGAAGTCGCATCAGGGTCTCCTGCTTGCGCAGGGGGTTGGGCTAGGAGACCTCCACGCTCCCTTCCCACTCTGTTACCTGCCTCAATTTTTTTTTAGTTTCATGTTGAAGATTAAAATACAAAATTCCAAAAGAAAAAAACAGAGGCAAACCTAAACTAGAAAGAACATTTTAAAAATAAAAAAAAAGAAGAAGAAAAAAAAGGAACTGTCCCCTCTAATTGAACACTGATGAATCTATTGTAAGGATTAAAGCTTCCCTTCCCCCTTTCAAAGCATCTCCATTTTTCTCTTGGGCACAGTCGGTCTTCCCTCCGGGGCCATTTTGTCTCTCCCCAAGGCTTTGCTGGATCCACGGCGGCCAGAGGTCCCCACCGAGCAAACGAGGTGAGGGATCTGAGGGGAGGGGGAGATCCACCCAGTGCCAAGCCCGGAGGGGGGGGTCAATTAGGACTTTGCAGATAAGGGAAGCTGAGGTTGGGTGGTTTGGGGCGTCTCAAATGTCAGCCAGAACCTTCCAAGCGCTTTGAACTTGCCACGTGTCCAGCAGCCGAAGTGGCTTGGATCCAGCCGAACCGGGGGGTGGGGGGGACGATGGGTTTGGCTGGCCTGGACGGACCGCTCCGGCCGGGATTTTGTAAGGCCGCCTAAGAAGAATTCCAAATGGCAAAGAGCAGCAGAGAAAGAGCAGGAGGAGGAGGAGGAGAAGCTGGGCACAGAGCATTCCAAGCAAACGCTAGAAGACAAGAGGTGGGACTGAGCTTATTTTTCTGCTCACTTCAGGGAAGAAAACCTGATCCCTTACTCCCCGGACGTGCAAATCCACGCCGAGCGGTTCATCAACTACAATCAAACCATCTCCCGAATGAAGGGCATTTACACGGCCCCATCGGGCCTGGAGTCCACCTGTCTGGTGAGTTGCAGTGTTTTTGCCACTTTCAGAGAGGTGGACTTCAACTGCCAGAATTCCACGGGATTTCTGGGAATTGAAGTCCGCTCCTCTTAAAGTTGTCAAGGTTCAGAAAGGCTGTAACCCATCGCTCCGCGGTACGCCAGCCACCGGGCCACACAAACAAGCCAAGCCCCATCCACGGGTTGCAGGCAGCGCACAAAACCACGCACCCTCCGGTCTCCACGGAACCGGTCCCTGGTGCCCCAAAGGTTAGGGGACTCTGCTGTAAACTCTTGTCCTGGCCCAGGTTTTCTGCTGAGATTTTTGGAAGAAAAGAAGGCACATCAGTAACTGCAGCCACCCTAGCCTTGTGGAACCTCCATGTTCAGGGACAGTCTTCCCCTGAGTAAAAACAGCAGGGATAACAAAAAGAAGAGGATTTTACCTTGAGACTCTCCTCAAGGGATCTCAAGAGGGAGGGGTGTGGTTAGATTAATCCATTTTGGGGGAGAGCCCTGCCACCTAATGCTTGTCTGTCTCCTGATACAGGCAGTTGTGGACTAAACAGGTTTGTTTAGTGACCGTTCAAAGTTACAACAGCACCGAAAAATAAAATTTATGGCCCCTTTTCACACCACCATTACAGCATCCCTAGTGGTCACGTGATTAGAATTGAGAAGCTTGGCAACTGGCATGAACTTAACGACGGTTGCGGTGTCCTGGGCTCTGACGAGCACACTCCATGGGGAAGCCAGATTCACTTCACAGCCATGTGACTCACTGAATGACTGCAGTGATTCACTTAACAACCATGTCAGGAAAGGTCATAAAACGGGGCAAAATTCACTTAACCAATGTCTCGTTTAGCAACAGAAATTTTGGGCTGAGTTGAGGCCATACGTTGAGGCCTACGTGTATTTGCGCGCAAGACTCCACTGTTTGCAACCCTTTTGGTTTTTTTTGCACAAGTTTTGATCAGTTTATAATATACAATACAATGAAAATAAATAACGGGAAAGATAAGGAAGGGAAAAGGGAATAGAAAAGTGAGGGAAGGAAGAAAAAAAAGGGGAAAAAAGGCATTGACTTTCTTTGGTGCAGTAAAATAGAATATCAACATCAAAACTCATTTTTTTAATTTTTTTACAAAATAATATAAACTAGCCATTTCAATAACATCAAATCTATCTAATCGGCAACGCCTAAATTCAGAATTTCACTTTTTCCCACCTCAAGCACAAAATCTAGAAGCGGTTTCCACATGGCAGTAAAAGTATTCGCATTCTTTTCTCTAACCGGTACAGTCAGTTTAGCCATCTCTGCCAGCTCCATCAGGTTTTTTGCAACCATTCCTCCCTTGTGGGAATCGACATGGTCCTCCATTTCTGAGCGTAGAGTCCTCTTGCTGCTGTCAACATAAATAACATCGAGGTTCCATATTTTGTTTCCCCAAGTCTTTGTCCCTTAGCCCCAAGAGAAAATTCTCTGGTTTTTTTTTTCTATATTCATTTTAAGAATTCTCTGTATTAACGTATGCATCCTGCTCCAATACTTCCTTGCTTTGTCACACGTCCACCATAAATGGTAAAAAGCCCCCTATTTACATTTACAACATTCATTTGAAATGAAACTAATCGAGGAGAGAATCCACCTAGAACTGGCGGCGAGAACAATTAACCAGTGGAACCACCTGCCTCCAGAAGTTCTGAATGCTCCAACACTGGAGGTTTTTAAGAAGAAACTGGACAGCCATTTGTCCGAAATGGGATAAGGTTTCCTGGGCCTGAGCAGGGGGTTGGAGTAGATGACCTCCAAGGTCCCTTCCAACTTCATCATCACCTTTCTTGTTGTTAAGTGCCTTTATACCAGGGATTCTCAACCTTGGCAACTTTAAGACTTGTGGACTTCAACTCCCAGAATTCCTCAGCCAGCAAAGGTGGCTGAGGAATTCTGAGGAATTCTTTTAAATTACAGTTTGCAACCCTCTTATTTATTTTTCTCTCCTTCAGGTGGTGGCTTACGGGTTAGACATCTACCAGACCAGAGTTTATCCTTCCAAACAGTTCGACGTCCTCAAGGACGATTACGATTACGTCTTGATTAGCAGCGTGCTTATCGGGCTGATCTTTGCCACCATGATCACCAAGAGGCTGGCTCAGGTGAAGCTGCTGAACCGTGCCTGGCGGTAGCAGGAGAGATTCACACAGACCCCACCCTGGAGGGTGGACGGCCGAGCCCTCGCGAGGGGATCCCGGAGGATTGCAGCCTCATTTGGAAGGGAAGCACCTGCCCTTTTCCCGTGAGGAAACCGCACTGCCTGTTGCCCCCAAGCCCGTCTCCGTTCACTGTGGAAAAGGCTCTGTGAAATAAGCTGCTTTGAATATGTGATCCCCGTCCTTTGACGCCTGCGCTGCGGAACTGCTTTGCTGTTGACTTTCTACAATGACCATTTTGACTCCTGAAGCCGTGATGAAACAGGCCGTCTGCATTTCCTCCTGAAATGTTAGCTGATTCAAAGAATCAGCCAGATTTCTCTATAGACTTCTTTCTGTCCTCTTCCCCCCTCGGATTTTCAACGGAAGAAAGTGGCTGGGGGGGTTGGGGGGGAGGGAGACAACACTCTTGGAGAATGTGTGAAAAATTAAGCTTGGAAATGCAGAAGATGAATTTGGAAAAATTGATATAAACTGGGGAGAGTGAGCCTGTTCAATCTTTAGCATCCCTAGCAAGGAATTTAAAGAGACACAGTCTGTCTTTTCCCTGTACTGAATTTTAAAACTTCCCTTTCTTAATTGGCTCCTTTGTTCTAAGATTTCCTCCCCCCCCCACTTTGTCTTATAATTTCTAATTTATATTGCATTTTTTGGGGGTCAGTCCAGATTTGAGTTTTAGGAGTACTTGAAGCTCTTTTTTTAAAAAAAGCAGAGGTTACGTTCTAAATGAAGCATCTTCCTGAATGTGCTTTCTTTTCTCCTGACGGCGAGCGAGTGGCTTGCTAAGAGTCACCCCACCAGTCGCTTTATTTATATTTATTCTGAAGGGGATTTTGGGTCACACTGGGCAGAGTCCAAATCTGGAGTTCGCAGGGCAGAAATTTGCATTTTCTTTCGGAAAAAATATGTGAAGTCCAAGCTTTCCTCCTGTAAGATCAGGCACAGCAGAAATAAAAGAAAAACAGCGAATTTGCTTCTTTTGGCTCCCTGGAAATGCAGGCTTGCAACCCTCGCCCAAGGAGCACCGTTCTTTTCATCAATTTTTATTCAATTTAAAAAAATGAAAACTATACAAAATAACAAAAAGATATTAGATTGCAAACTCTTTTGGGCCAGAGATTTACTTGAATTTTAAGCCATTCGTGTCCAGAAAATGTTAATACGTTCCTGCGTTGGATAATTTCAAAATACAGCCAAAGGTGATCAGACTTTTTAAAAATCCACTTTTGAAATTTGCCTTTGCGCAGGGGTAGGCAACCTTAGCTCTTTTATGACTGGTGGACTTCAACTCCCAGAATTCCTGAGCCGGCACGGCTCAGCATGGAAACCTCTCCCTCAGCGTGGCTGGCTCAGGAATTCTGGGAGTTGAAGTCCATGAGTCATAAAAGAGCCAAGGTGGCCTACCCCTACCCTAGAGAGTGAAGGCGCACGCGCAGATGCGCCCTCACGAGAAAGTCGCTGAGTCATCTTTCTGCGCAAGCGCCCTTCCGTGCCTGGCCGGGAAAGGAAACTGATACCGCGCCCTCTGCGTTCCTTTGGCTTCCTCTCCGCGCGGGGGCGGAAGAACGGCCGGAAATAGTGGGACGTTCTAGCCGTCCGTTCCGGAAGTCTGCAGCCCTTACTGTGAAGAGAACCTGAGGTCCCCCTTTGAAGTTTCAGAAGACCGCCAATTTTTCTCTGGATGTAACTTGATAATAACGACAGAAACGTTTAGGGCGCTTTTTCCCCCCTCCTTCAGGGAACAGACCGATGCCATTTGGGGGCGGAGTTTCATCAGGAAGAAGCGCCCAGTCGACGTCACTTCCTCTGACCCGGAAGCTCTCCCCCGGCCTCTGGTGTCTTCGCCTCAGCAACTCTAAAACGCTACTGGAAGCAGAACTGAGGAGAGGCGGCGGCAAGATGGCGGCGTCGGGGGGCGGCGGGCCCGGCTCTTCGGAGCGGGAGCCCGGCTGGGAGGTGGCGGTGCGGCCGCTTCTGTCGGCCTCCTACTCGGCCTTCGAGATGCGCGAGCTGCCGCAGCTGCTGGCCTCCGTCATTGAGAGGTGGGAGGGAGGAGGGGGCGGGGCGACCACCCTCCCCCCGCCCGCCGGGTTGGAGGGGGGAGCGCAGTGGGGGGAGGGGCTCCAAGGATGGGGGTCCTGAAGGGGAAGCCCCTCCCTTATTTTGCACTGTCCTGGCAGCTCCTAGTGGGCGGGGCAAAATGAGCCCCCCCACAAAACCTCCCTCTGCTGGGTGATGGGAGTTGTAGTCCTCGCCCAGCTGGGAGCAGCCTGGCTGAGGGGGTTGAAGGGGAGAGCCTGCCCTCTGGGGATGATGGGAGGGGTGGTTGGTCCACCTGGGAAGGGAAGCCTCTGAGGAAAAGTGCCCAAGGATGTGGGTGATGGGAGTTGTAGTCCTTGCCCAGATGCGAGCAGCTGGGCTGAGGAGGTTGAAAGGGAGGACCTGCCCTTTGGGGATGATGGGCGGGGTGGTTGGTCCACCTGGGAAGGGAAGCCTCTCGGGAAAAGTGCCCAATGATGTGGGTGATGGGAGTTGTAGTCCTTGCCCAGCTGAGAGCAGCCGGATTGAAGGGGAGAGCCTTCCCTTTGGGGTTGATGGGAACTGTAGTTGGTCCACTTGGGATGGGAAGCCTCCTGGAAAAAGTGTCTAAAGCTGAGGGTGATGGGAGTTGTAGTGGTTACATGGTGGTTGAATGGGCTGGAGTTAGAGGGGAGCATCTTAGTTGGGGCACAAACGTTTCACGTTGTGAATATCTGTAATGGGCTTGCCATGGAGTTGTCTGTGCTTGTGGGTGGACTTAAAACAGCCACGCTGGTCTTTCAGACCTCTTTGATATAAAGCAGACATGTCAAACTCGTGACGTCACGGAACGTATCGGAGCTTTTTCGCCGTTACCGGCAATAGGGTGGGCGCGGCTCCGGAATGATGAAACTGGCCCACAGGCCGGCAGTTTGACACCCCTGATATAAAGAAACTTGCCCTTCCAGACACATCCAGAGGGGCAACAAAAAGGGGGTTTTAGCCTGTTGGAAAAGTTGGTCAGAGTTAAATCAGTTGGAAGCCTGGCCCTGCAGGATATTATAATAATAATAATAGTAAAGTTGGAAGGGACCTTGGAGGAAATATAGTCAAACCCCCTGCTCAGTGTTGGTGCATTCACCGCTTCTGGAGGCAGGTTGTTCCACTGCTTAATTGTTCTAACTGTCAGGAAGTTCCAGGTTGCTTCTCTCCTTGATTAGTTTCCATCCGCTGCTTCTTGTCCTGCCTTCAGGCACTTTGGACACCAGCTTGACTCCCTCTTCTTTGGGGCAGCCCTTGAAATATTGGGAGACTGCTGTCATGTCCCCCCTCGTCCTTCTCTTCGTTAAACTAGACCTACCCAATTCCAGCAGCTGTTCCTTACATGTTTTAGCCTCCAGCCCCCTAATCATCTTTGTTGCTCTTTTCTATACTCTTTATAGAGTCTCAACATCATTTTTAGATCGTGGTGACCAACACTGTGGATGCAGTATTCCAGGTGTGGCCTTCCCAAGGCATTGTAAAGTGGTATTAAAACTTCTTGTGATCTTGATTCTATCCCTCTGTTAATGCAGCCTAGCACTGTGTTGGCTTATTTGGCAGCTGCAGCACACGGCTGGCTCGTATTTAAGGGATTGATTGTCCACTAGGACTCCGAGATCCCTCTCACAGTTACTACTGTTGAGAGCTGTTATTTTTCTTCTTTGTTGGTATTGTGCTAGATTGGGCTTTTATTATCTCACTTTTCAAAATTTCCCAAGCTTCTTGAGTTGTTTTCCCCTTGAGGATTCTCATCCATGGAATCCTTCCCAAGCCCTCTCTAAGTTTATTGAAATTAGCTCTCTTAAAGTCCAAGATTCTAGTTTGATTGTGTTTATTGCTTGTTTTTCCATAATGTTGAATTCCCGTATTGCATGATCACTTCCCCCCAAGGTTCCTGTGGCTTCAATACTTTCTATCATTTCATCTGTTAGTGAGGATTAGATCCAAAATGGCTAGTTCCCTTCTCTACTTTTTGGGAGACAAAGTTGTCTGCTAGATTTGTCAG
The DNA here is from genome assembly GCA_034064705.1 of Bothrops alternatus. Lineage (NCBI taxonomy): Eukaryota > Metazoa > Chordata > Lepidosauria > Squamata > Viperidae > Bothrops > Bothrops alternatus. The sequence continues at coordinate 187,337 of JARGCV010000226.1, read as the reverse complement.
GAATCTGTTTGATCTTCCACTTGGTGCAGTGTTTGTCCCCCAGTTGATGTCAGGGTAGTTAAAGTCCCCCATTACTATTGTGATGTGCTTCCTACATACCTTAGTTAGCTGACTAGCAAAAAGTTCATCTATTTCCTCTGTTTGGTTTGGCGGTCTATAGTATACACCTATGGCAATGTCATTCCCCCCCCCTTTTATATTGACCCAAATGCATTCAAGACAGTTTTCATCATTGTTGTGCTCTATTTCTGTAGAGATGTAGTTATTTCTTATATAGAGAGCAACTCCACCTCCTCTTTTATTTGGTCTGTTTCTTTTAATAATTTAAATCCTTCTAGCTTTTTGTTGCATTTGTGGGTTTCATCCCACCAAGTTTCCATAATGGCAACAATATCATATCTGCCCTCATTTATCTGAATTTCTAGTTCACCCTGTTTATTGCTCATACTCTGTGCATTGGTGTATAAACATTTCAGTCCTTTATGACTGACCCGGTGTCTACTTTCTGCCTAACCTGTGTGGTGCCTTGAGTTCTGCTATTTTCTTATCACCTGTTTGGTTAGTGTGCTTTGTGGGGCACTCGCTACTAAAAGCTTGATTTTGCTTGACAGCAAGGTTGATATTCTTGTCCACACACACATCTATGTTACATGCACCGATAGCCCTATAATTTTGAGATTGTCAGGGACAGGGCTGTTCTGTATCAATTAACTTCCTGTCCCCGTTGTCTTACTCCTTTCCTATCTCACCCCAATTTAGAAAAGTCTTCGATAAAAAATTGTCCATTTCTTTTCACTGGTGAAATTGCTTCCACTGTGGCTCACTTCCTTGGGGATCTGCTGCGCTTCACTTTGTTGGCCCTGTATTTTCTTTTGCACTTTTTGCGGGGGGGGGGGGGAAGCCTGGGAATGTGTTGTTGAGTCTGTTGAACCTAGGTGCTCCTAATTTCAGTGGTACTCCATAACCCATCCTTTGGGTACCTGAGACTTTAGGCAGGGTTTGAATATAGCATCTTTCACACACAGAACCTTGTGAGCTGGAGCTTTTTAGTATGTATTTTACACAGTTTCTGTTTTAGGTAGCAGGTATTTGCCTTCTTTGAACTAACGCCACTAGTTGATTTTGGACTGTACCTTGCTTTTATTGGTAGTATATTTTAAGCCAGATGTTTGTGCTGCTGAGGTCAACAATTTCCCAGAGCTATTGATTGTTGTTCAAAGTTGGAGCTATTTAAAAACAAGATAATCTCCCAAAACAATATTTCAAAATGCTACTTGGATTCATACCATTGGCAGTCTGAATGTAAACTTTACACCAAATGCTCTGTTCATCCCTTGTCACATTAGTGTGTTTATTCAAAGTTTCTATTATGCAACAGGCTGCTTTGGAATTTCCCTTCTTGCAAAGTTGCACAAACTCTTATCTCTCTGTATTTTGGGGGTAGAATTATCAGTTTTGTTTTTCAGTGTGTGCTGAAGGCTGTCAGTGGAATAAATCACATGAGCCTAGTGGAGGTTTGGAAAACAAAAAAAGTAGCTTGCAACTGTTTGCTCTTCCTTTCAGGAATACAATGCGTAACCGTTTATTTGCAAAATCCTCTCTGGCATTTTGTGATCCTGTCTTTATAAGTTGTGTGGAATCAATTCAGGGCCTCAGAATAGGGCAAGCAAACGGATGCCTGTTGCAGATACGTCACCATTTCCGTGGAATCCTTGAGGCTGACTTGCCCGGATTTCAAAAATTGTGTTGATTGTTTTTGTTGGCATGCTCTGGGTTCATATTCTGTCATGGTGCAGTCCCTCGTAAAGTTTAAAAATTGCTAATGCTATGTCAGGCCTACGTCCAGCACTTTGTTCCAGGGTAGCTGGTCAGATAAACAGAGGGGAGGCTACTGGAATTCTTCAGCAGCTGGTACTGACAGATAGATCTCTCTCTGCTTACCATCTACTTCTTGGTGGAACAAGAAAGGGCATGCCAGACAAGCCAGTAGTCTGACAGCCCATGGCAGAGAATGGAATGGAATGGAATAGAAGAATAAAAGAATGGAATGGAATAGAAGAATAGAATAGAGCCAAGCTTTTCTCTAGGTAAGGCTGGAGAATAGGATAGGATAGAATAGAATAGAATAGAATAGAATAGAATAGAATAGAATAGAATAGAATAGAATAGAATAAAATAGAATAAAATAGAATAGAACAAACAGAACAGAACAGAATAGAATAGAATAGAATAGAGAGAGATGGAATGGAATTGAATATGGAATGGAATAGAATAAGAATAGAATAGAAAATATGGAATGAAATGGAATATAATAGAATAGAGAGAGATGGAATGGAATAAGGAGAGAATAGAATAGAATAGAATTGGAAGGGACCATGGAGGTCTTCTAGTCCAACCCCCTGCTCAGGCAGGAAACCCTATATATCATTTCAGACAAAGGGCTGTCCAGTCTCTTCTTAAAAACGTCCACTGTTGGAGCATTCACAGCTTCTGATGGCAAGCTGTTCCACTAATTAATTGTTCTAACCATCAGGAAATTCCTCCTTAGTTCCAGGTTGCTTCTCTCCTGGATTAGTTTCCCTCCATTGCTTCTTGTCCTGCCTTCAGGCGCTTTGGAGAAGAGCTTGACTCCCTCTTCTTTGTTACAGAACACATAGTTTCTACAGCAAAATGTCCACTTCAGAAGAGGACTCCAGCTTAAGAGATTCAAACTTAGAACCAGGGCTAGCTTTCTGCAGTCTCAGAGACCTTCTTTCAGTCCCTGCTGGCTGATGGTCTGACCTGTAGCTTTAAAGGCGAGTAGGGAAGCTCTATATCAGCGGAAAAACTCACCCAGAGAAGAAACTCACCTTCCTTCCACTTTTTAGGCTCAGAGCTTCACAACGTTTGCTGAAGAGGGCCCAGTTTCTGACTCTGAGTCTCTCGTGCTTGTTTTCTCTGCCCGCAGTGAGTCCGAAATTCTGTATCACGACAAGCAATATGAGCCTTTCTACTCGTCCTTTGTTGCACTTGCAACACACTACATCACCACGGTGTGTGGAGTGGGTGAGTGAGTTTTAGGACATTCTGCACGACATTCTGCATGACATTCTGTCGTTCGCTTGGTTTTTATTGGTGACACAACACACACACACATTCCCCGCGAAATCTGTCAGGAACATTTCAAAACCAGCGTAGAAGGCTATAAGGGACATAGCAGGGGTATTTACAAACACCCCCCCCCAAAAGCAGGGAGTAGAAAATAGTTTTTCAGATATCTCTACATTGGGGTAACTTTGGGTTCCATTGCCCCTGATCGCACTGATGGGGGTCAGCGGGTGCTGGCCCAAAAACCTCTGAATGGCCACAGAGTCTTCAGAGGAAATCAAAGGAGGGCCAGGCTATATTTGAAGGGAGGGGGGATTCCTAGATCAGCTCACGTGGGAAGGCAAGGATGTGGCACTGCTTAAAGCTCCTTTTTCCTCAGACCTGGGTGCGACTAACGTAACCACGTTGCCTTTCCAGTCCCTCGGAACCAGCTGCAGTCTGTAGCAGCTGCCTGCAAAGTACTGATTGAATTCTCCCTGTTGAGACTTGAAAACCCAGACGAGGCCTGCGCCGTGTCACAGGTGAGAAGAGAGGCTGCTTCTGGCATTTGGGGCAAGTCTCCACATCGTGGGCAGGCTCTAGGGCAGAGGCCCCCAACCTTTTGAGCACCAGGGACCGGTTCCGTGGAGGGAGGTTTTTCCGCGGACCGGAGGGGGCGTGGTTTTGTGCGCTGCCTGCATCCCGCGGGTGGGACTTTGCTTGTTTGCGCGGAGTGGTTGCTGGCATGCCACGGACCGGGGGTTGGGGACCCCTGCTCTAGGCTGAAGCTGAGCCAGGAAGCTTGAAGCTTGTGTCTGCTTGCAGACGTGGGGATCTCATGCCTCAGAATTCACAGCAGAGGCTGTGATGGATGGGGGACTCTGGGGACTGGCATCTGCCCAGCTGGGGTCTGCTCAGGTTTTGAAAAGGCGCCCCGAATCTTGTGCCACTCACCTTTTCTGCCGTAGAAACACCTGATCCTGCTGATCAAGGGGCTGTGCACTGGCTGCAGCCGCCTGGACCGGACGGAGATCATCACTTTCACAGCGATGATGAAGTCTGCCAAGCTCCCCCAGACGGTGAAGACCCTCTCGGACGGTAAAGGCTCCTCCCCTTGACCTCTTCTGCCCTGGGGAGGGGGGGCAGGTAAGGGCTGCTCTCCCGGCCTGACCCTCTGCTCCCACTCCTCTTTTCAGTGGAGGATCAGAAAGAGCTGGCTTCTCCCGTCAGGCCTGAACTCCGCCAGAAGGAGGTTCAGATGAACTTCCTCAATCAGCTGACCTCTGTCTTCAATCCCAAAATGGCCCTGTCTCCCGTGACGACGCTGCAGGCTCAGGTGGGTTGTGGAGGCTGCTGAGAAGGCCCGGTTCCCTGGGGAAAGGGCTGCCCCTCCTTCTCAGCGAGGGCCGACGGGAGGGCCCCGGGCTCCATCCGGAGTTCTTCTTGGTGAGGCCGTGATGGTGGGAGATGAAGTAACGCCCGGCTCTGCTTCTAGGGGGAAGGCGAAGGCGAGGAGCAGACCGCCACGGACCAAGCCTCCACGGCCCAAGCCAAGAGCATATTTGTTGCCCAGAATGTGGCCAGCTTGCAAGAACTCGGTAAGGAGGAAGGGGGGGCGTTTTGTGTCTTCTGCTCACAGAGCTTCCCTGTTTCCAAAGGCATCGTCTGGAAAACGGGGTGTTGGGGCTGCTTCCTTGCCACCGAGGTCTTCTCAGCCGTGCGCAACATGGGTTAGAACCACAATTCCTGTGAGGCGTTTGAAATTGCTCCACCAGGAACTGAGTCGTTTCATGCCAGGGCGCATCTGGCAGAGCCCTGCCAGAAGCAAGACTCTTAAAGAGGCTGGTCCTCATCCTTTGGGGCCTCCTTTGCTGCCTCACCCTGTTTGCCTTTTCCATGCAGGCGGTTCTGAAAAGCTGCTGCGTGTCTGCTTGAATCTCCCCTACTTCCTGCGCTACATTAACCGCTTCCAGGACGCCGTGTCGGCCAATTCCTTTTTCATCATGCCGGCTACTGTTGCCGATGCCACGGCAGTCCGCAACGGGTAAGGGCCTCCTCTTCCTTCTGTGCCACTGTGACTTTATCCTGTGTTTCCCCCCCCCCTGTAGCTTCTGAGCAGAACTCGACCTCTCGGTCCCTTGCCACTTTTACACCAGCTTGCCATTTCTTTGCACCCCTGCAGGTTCCATTCCCTGGTAATCGACGTCACCATGGCCCTGGACACGCTCTCCCTCCCTGTCCTGGAGCCCCTGACCCCCGCCCGCCTGCAGGACGTGACCGTTCTGGCCCTCAGCTGCCTCTATGCAGGTGAACCCGTGCGACGCAGGGGCCAAAGCTGAAATCTCTGGGAGAGGCTGTGTTGTTGTGGGTTCCTAAACTTGAAGAAAAGAGCCAGAGTCTCGTCTGTTCCAGCCAAAGGGCAGGCAGGAAGAGAATTCTCTTTCTTCCTCGTGGCTCTTCTTCTCCCTCTGTTTCTCCTGTGCTCAGTTTTCTTTGGAAAAAAAGATTTTAACCTCCATGAAATGCCACGCCAGTCACTGGGTTACAGAAAAAAAAGCTCCCAAAGTCAGGTTGCTTTTAATAGCAGAAGCACTTAAGACGGACAGAGTGCTTCACAGATGCTTTACAGCTCTCTTTAAGTGGCTTACAGAGTCAGCATATTGGCCCCAATGATCTGGTCTTCATTTTACCCACCTCAGAAAGAGGGAAAGTTGAGTCAATCTTCTGCCGGTCAGGATCGAGCTGCTGGCATTGGCAGAGTTAACCTGCAATACTGCATTCTAACCACTGGGAGGGAGGGAGGGAAGGAAGGAAGGAAGGAATAGCATTTAGACTTACATACCGCTTCACAGTGCTTTACAGCTCTAAGCGGTTTACAAAGTCAGCATATTGACACCTACTGTCTGGGTCCTCATTTTACCAATCTCAGAAGGATGGAAGGTTGAGTCACCCTTGAGCTGGGCAGGATCGAACTTCTGGCTGTAGGCAGAGTCAGCAAGCAATACTGCATTCCAACCACTGCGCCACCATAGCTCTTATGTAACAATAGCAACAGCACTTAAAGACTTATATACCGCTTCATAGTGCTTTACAGCCTTCTCTAAGTGGTCTTCAGAGACAGCCTATTCCCCTCCAACAATTTGGCTCCTCATTTTACCAAACTCTGAAAGATGGAAGGCTGAGTCAATCTTGAGCCGGTCAGGGTCAAACTCCTGGCTGTGGGCAGAGTCAGCCGGCACCACCAGGCCTCATAATGCTAAATGCTGAAATGGGGAGGTGGGGGGGGTGTCTTTCTCATCATCCCCTCCCCCAATCACAGGATGAGATTCAAGGCTTTTGAGTTGGTCCCGGCTGACTCCAGGACCCTTCCTCTCCCCAGGGGTCAGCGTCGCCACCTGCATGGCCATCCTACACGTGGGCACCACCCAGCAAGTCCGCACGGGCTCCACGAGCTCTAAAGAAGAGGACTATGAGAACGACGCCGCCATCATTGTGCAGAAATGCGTGAGTCGGCCACACGGGACGGGGAAGGCTCTGCAGGAAAGCGAACTCCAGCTGAAGTTTTGCAGCCACCAAAGTCTAGAATGGCGCTGGGGGTGACAACGGCCGGGCTTTGGCTCTTTGGCCTGATCCTTTTCTAAAACCTGTGTCTCTCCACAGTTGGAAATCTACGACATGATTGGCCAAGCCATCAGCAGCTCCCGCCGTGCAGGTGGGGAGGTAAGAGCAAAAAAGAGCATGGATGGATGGATGGATATGTGTGTGAGAGAGATGATATAGATAGATGGATAGATAGATAGATAGATAGATAGATAGATAGATAGATAGATAGATAGATAGATAGATAGATAGATAGATAGATAGATAGATAGATAGACGTGTGTGAGAGATGATGGATGGATGGATGGATAGATAGATAGATAGATAGATAGATAGATAGATAGATAGATAGATAGATAGATAGATAGATAGATAGATGTGTGTGAGAGAGATGATAGATAGGTAGGTAGGTAAGTAGATGTGGGTGAGATGATGGATGGATGTGTGTTTGAGAGATAGATGTTTGTCAGAGATGATAGATAGACAGATGATAGATAGATAGATAATGGATGGAAGGATAGATAGGATGGATGGATGGATAGATGTGTGTGAGAGAGATTATAGATATAGATATATAGATTAGATATAGATATATTTCTCCCGCGTTGCCCTCTGGAGCGGCAGTCAGAATGTGATGTGGGGTTTTTTTCCCCTTTTTTTATTTTTGTGGAACTGCAGCACTACCAGAACTTCCAGCTGCTGGGGGCCTGGTGTCTGCTGAACAGCTTATTCCTCATCCTGAACCTCAGCCCCACCACCCTGGCCGACAAGGGGAAGGAGAAGGACCCCCTGGCAGCCCTTCGGGTCTGGGACATCATTCTGCGGTCCAAAGAGGGCGTGGGGTCCCCCAAACTTGGACCTGGCAAAGGGTAGGTCGGGCACCCAGCGGGGCACGGAGGGAGCGGGCTTTTTCCTTCCTGTTTCTCCAGTCTTTGGCGCTGGGTGGAGGGTGATGCCTCCTTCCAGGTCTCGCCCTCGGGTGAGAGGTCCTTCTTTTTATATATATATATAAATATTTTATTAATTTTCTAGTTTTACAATCAAAGACTTAATAGGCAGTGCATTGTCTGGGTCCATTAGTAATTCAGTGGTAATATTGGATCTAGCTGGAAGAAGTTAATATGGACCACTGAATTACTAATGGATCTAGATCCAATATTACCCCGTCCAGTGTTTCTTCTTCCAGTAGTGCCTGATTTCCCACCCTAGGCAAATGCAATTCTTATTGTTACTAATTGATCAAGAGGTCCTTCTTGACGAGAGTGGAGGTCCGTTCTCTAAGCTGGCGGGTTGGTTCCCAAACGTTTCGTTACCAGGCTAGGTAGCATCTTCAGCGGCGTTCAGAGGGTGCCTGTGGCGGCTCGTCCGTTTATCGGGGCTTCAGGTGTGGGGCTGTCAAGTGAGGGTCTTGTGATGGGGAGATTATACGTGGGTCTTCTCTCCCAGGGGGACGAGTCTGCCTACCGGGATGAGGTGGGGCAGTAACAATAATTTGGTTCTCAACACCACTAAGACCAAGGAGCTTATAGTAGATGACGGGAGGAACAGATCAGACATTCAGCCCCTAGTCGTCAGCGATGACTGTGGAGCGGGGGGGAGGGAGCAGTTTTAGGCTTCTGGGTGTTACCACAAAGGAGGACCTGATCTGGAGTGCTCACGTTACAGCACTGGTGAAGAAGGCGCAGCAGAGATTATAGTTCTTCAGACTTCTCAGGAAACAACAACTGAATGAAAAACTGCTGGTGACCTTCTACCGTTGCTCCATAGAGAGCATTCCAACCTATTGCATTTGTGTGTGTGCTTTGCTAACTGCACAGTAGCAGATAGGAAAGCACTCCAGAGGGTCATTACCATTGCCATTTTCTCTGGTCAGGGTCATTGGAAGATTTACTGCTGGTGGGGGGGGGAAGAGAGGGGGGCTGGAGGGGCTGGTTGAGTGTAGGTGCTGTCTCTTCTTGGCTGCACGGTTGTTTTGGACTCTGAGGGGTCCGTGGGCTGCTCGTAGGCCCTTCTGGAGCGAACGCCGGCTCCCTCCTCTTCTCACCCGCCTCCCCCTTCTGCAGGCACCAGGGATTTGGCATCCTCTCCGTTGTCCTGGCCAACCACGCCATTAAGCTCCTGACCTTGCTCTTTCAAGATCTCCACGTGGAGGCGCTGCACAACGTGAGCGCTTGGCAGAAGGGGCAGGCGGGGGCTCAGAATCGCCTCCGGGGAGGGGTTCCAGGTGCGCTGTTAACCTCTCCTCCCCTTCCCCGGGCTCTCCTCCTCCTCCAGGCCTGGGAGACGGACGGCCCTCCAGCCGCCCTGAACATCATGGCCCAGAGTACGTCGATCCAGAGGATCCAGCGCCTGATTGAGTCGGTGCCCCTCGCCAACTTGCTGCTGACCTTGCTCTCCACGGCTTATCGGAAGGTGGGCGTGGGCGGATGGAGAGGTCCTGCCCAGATGTCTCTTGGTGGCAGGGGGATGGGACCCTCCCCTCGGTCCTCTCTGCGTCAGTCGTTGAGAGAAAAGAGATGGGGCTTGACCGGGAAGTCGGTGAGCAAGTGGCTCCCTTGCTCGTTCTCGGTTGTGTGAATCTGACTGGTGTTGCTGCAGCAGCAGCAGCCGGCAGGCCTTATCACGTACGCACAGCGCGAACCCCGCCCGGGGAGAAGCAGCAGAGTGGCTGCCCCTGATTAGCAAGGAAGTGGCCTAGGGGCCACGTGAAACCTTCGCCCTCGTGTCTGAGATTTGATCCAGGTTTGGTGGGAGAGGCTCTCTGGCTGGGCTTTTGTGACCCCCCCCTCCCCAACGGCCCCCTTTCAGGCTTGCGTCCTGCAGAGACAGCGAAAGGGGTCCATGAGCAGCAATGTCAGCGCCTCCACAGACTCCAACACCTACTACGAAGACGACTTCAGCAGCACGGAAGACAGCAGCCAAGGTGGGGGTGGCGGAGGGGGCTCCAGTGGGGGAGAGGGAGGTGGCGGAGGGGCAGGGGGAGACCCCGAGTCCTGTTCCTCCTCCCCTTCAACCCTCTGGCTGCCCCCTTTCCCCCTTTTCAGACGATGACAGCGAGCCCATCCTTGGGCAGTGGTTTGAGGAGACCATCTCCCCCAGCAAGGAGAAGGTGGCCCCTCCCCCTCCTCCTCCCCCACCTCCTCTGGAGAGCTCCCCCCGGGTGAAGAGCCCCAACAAGCAGTCGGCCGGAGAAAACGGGAACATCCTGGCCAGTCGCAAAGACCCCGAACTGGTGAGCTTCCAGGGACTCTTTCAAATTCTGCCCGCTTTCTTCCACTTTTTTTCCCGTTTATACACACACACACACACACACACACACACACACACACACACTGCTTTTTTTCTTAAAAAAAAAAAAGTGCCAAAACTCACACACATCAAACAACCCTCCTTGCCTACCCTACAAGGTTCCATCCAAAAAAGGTGCCGGAACTCCATTCTGGGCGTTCTATGACAAAAAAAAGCCCTGCATACATACACATATATACATATACGTACAGGTACACATACAGGTGTATGTACTTATACGTACACATATATGTAATTTTTATAAAATAGCATTATTTAGCAAACAGCATGTTGTCTAGATTCATGTGTTTAAAAACAGTAATAATTAGTTTCTATATTTTCGTAATCGGTATGTTAGTTAATATATTTCTTGAATCTTCTCTTCCCCTGATAGTCTTCTTACTAACACATTTAATGTTACATAGTACATAATAATAATAATAATAATATAATAATGATGATGATGATAAAGTTGGAAGGGACCTTGGAGGTCACCTAGTCCAACCCCCTGCTCAGGCAGGAAACCCTACAACATTTCAGACAAATGGCTGTCCAGTCTCTTCTTAAAAACTTCCAGTGTTGGAGCATTCACCGCTTCTGGAGGCAGGTGGTTCCACTGGTTAATTGTTCTCACTGTCAGGAAGTTTCTCCTTAGTTCCAGGTTGCTTCTCTCCTTGATGAGTTTCCATCCGCTGCTTCTTGTCCTGCCTTCTGGCGCTTCGGAGAATAGCTTGACTCCCTCTTTTTTGGGGCAGCCCCTGAGATACTGGAAGACCGCCATCATGTCCCCCCTCGTCCTTCTCTTCCTTAAATTAGACACACCCAATTCCAGCAGCCGTTCCTTATATGCTTTAGCCTCCAGGCCTCTGATCATCTTTGTTGCTCTTCTCTGGACTCTTTCTAGAGTCTTCTTTACATCGTGGTGACCACACCTGGATGCCCTATTCCAAGTGTGGCCTTACCAAGGCCTTGTAAAGTGGCATTAACCCTTCACGTGATCTTGATTTTATCCCTCTGTTAATGCAGCCTAGAACTGTGTTGGCTTTTTTGGCAGCTGCAGCACACGGCTGGCTCCTATTTAAATGATTGTCCACTAATTGATAAAAATTGTCCCATGTTTCAAAGTACACTTTCTCTTTTATCTTCAGTGCTGATCTGTCCATTTCTGCACAATCTAAAATTTTCTTAATTCTTCCTCGGTTGGTAGATTTCCAACATGGAGCAAATGCTGTTTTTGCTGCAGTTAATCCATGTAAAATTAAGTATATACATTCTTTCTCATAGTTTCCTACTATTATGCCTCACATAAAGCAATTCTGGCTTAAAGTTGTATGTTTTTTAATCATTTTCTCTAACCAAGTGTGTATTTTTGACCAAAATATTTCAGCTTTAGGGCATGTCCACCAGATAGGATAGTAAGTTCCTGTTTTTTGTTTACATTTCCAACACTAAACATATTTTTAAATATTTTTTGCTAATCTCACCGGTGTTAAATGCCATCTATGAAACATTTTGGGTTAGTTTTGTTTAATCGATGCCTTTGGTCTTCTCTGTTCTTTCAGTTCTTAAATCTGGCCTCCAACATCCTCAACTTCCTAACTTCCTCCATGCTGGACTCGAAGAACAATTTCATTCGCAACTACCTGAGCTTCTCTCTGACGGAGCAGCACATGGCCACTCTGGCCAGCATCATCAAAGAAGTGGACAAGGATGGGCTCAAAGGTCGGGTGTGTGTGTGTGTGTCTCCCTGCTCACCCCCCCACACCCACAGTTTGAACCTTGGAGGTGGGGCTGAGTAACTCTGGGAAAAATCCACCTGGGGCAGCTGAGCCCAGCTCCACAGCCCCCATTCTGCTACTCCAGACCAGATCATGGATTCCTAGCGCTGGAAGGAAACCCTTACAGCAGTGGCCAAAATTGTGGAAACCTTTTGGGAAAAGTGTACAGTAGAAATGCCACCTTTGGTTAAGTTTCCACCCATTTTTCTTCTAATTTCTTTATAACTGCAGCCTTGTTCACTTAATACCGGTAATACTATTTTACATGGCTTTCTGGGCGACCGGTCAACTCTGCACCATTGCTTTAATTTTATGACGTTTTACAAGTTCGCTAAATGACAAGAACACAAAAAAAAAACCCCAACCAATTCGATAGCGATCACATAACACCCTGACAAATGTCCTCCTCTCGGCTTCAACACATGACATCGATAACTGAATCCTACTGTGATCTGACCGGCTCATGGCCAAAACAAGATGACACCCGATTGGCTCTCTATAAACGCTCATTCTCATTGGCTACAATCAGATGGAGGAAAGCTACCTGTTATCAACCTAAGCCAGGGGTAGGCAACCTTGGCTCTTTTATGGCTTGTGGACTTCAAGAATTCGTGGCTCAGGAATTCTGGGAGTTGAAGTCCACGAGTCATAAAAGAGCCAAGGTTGCCTACCCCTGACCTAAGCACGTTGTGTTTCCTTTTTCTGGTTATTTGGCTGTAACTTTTCATAGAATACAGATAATTGAACAAACTTTGCTGCCTTACATTCTTGATTAAATTATCTTTCCATTCATATATAATTTTATGGTACTACTCCAAAAAAAAAGTAGGGTTTATTAGCCATCAAACCTCAAGAATATACCTTTCCCTAAAGGTGTCCACAATTTTGGCCACTGTTGCAGTCCACCCCGCCAGTTGGGCCCGGGGTCTGCCCCGGTGTCCGGCGGCCACTTGATTTTGTTTCAAGGGCTGGTAGAGCTGGGCTGCAGATCCCCGGGAGCCAGGCTTAGAGTGGTGCCCCTGTGGAAGAAAAGCAGAGGAGAAACAGCCAGTTGTAAGAGCCAGAATTATATCAAGTGGAGCTGGATGGCTGAAGGGTCTGGGGCAGTCTGGCAGTTACGAGCTGGAGGGCAAACAAAATTCGGGGATGAGGTCAAAGGGCGGGGAGGTCGCCTCCCCGAGGAGGAAGAGATGGCTGCTGGGCTCGCTTCTCATCCGGGAAGGGCCCCGTGGGAAGACCAGCCCTGCCCTGGCGTTCTGGTGATAGGCCCGGCCTCACCGGGTGACTCTGTGCTACTTCAGGGACCTCCGAAGAGGACGAGTTTGCCGCTGCCCTGTACCACTTCAACCACTCCTTGGTGACCTCTGACCTCCAGTCCCCGACCTTGCAGGTGAGTCTGACCCTCTGGCCAGGGAGGAGCTGCTGCTTCACTGCCAATTATTCGGAAGGATAACCAGGAAGTCTCCCATCGGGCTCCCATTTGGAGAAGAAGCTTCTCTGTGTCTGCATTCAAAGGCGGATGTGTTTGGAAATTTCCCTTTGTTTAAACCAGGGGTCTTCCAACTTGGCCCTTGGATGACTTGTGGACTTCAACTCCCAGAATTCCTCAGCCAGGCACGTGTGCCTGGCTGAGGAATTCTGGGAGTTGAAGTCCACAAGTCATCCAAGGGCCAAGTTGGAAGACCCCTGGTTTAAACTGTGCCAACGATCCAGACCCATTTCAATATTCTCCCTTTACTGTCGTTAAACAAGGTTCAAATAATTACAGGAGGCCCCGATTTTTCTTTTCTTTTTTCTTCCTTTTTTCTTTCTTTTTTTTTCTTTTTCTTTTTTTTCCTTTTTTCTATTTCTTTTTCTTTTTTAAAAAATCTATTCATTGGTGACTGAGCGACCGGCTCCACTCCAGCCTTCCAACCCCTGTGATGCTTGTCTTTTGCCAGAACATTCTCCTGCAGCAGCTGGGGGTGTCCCCTTTCTCCGAAGGGCCGTGGCCGCTCTACATCCACCCGCAGAGCTTGTCGGTGCTCTCCCGTTTTCTCCTCATCTGGCAGCATAAAGCCAGCAGCCAGACGGACCCGGATGTCCCAGAATGTCTCAATGTGTGGGAGAGGTAGGAGAAAGTCTGAGCATCTGCTCCGTTGCACTCACAGCAAATTCAGAACGTTTTCAGTCCAGTTGCGATGTATAAATTGGTGCACCGTTATATGTAAAAGGGTATCTTAATTGAACAGATAACACTAAAGTGTAAAGGTTGCCTTTTAACTGAATTTTTCTTTTCCTTCCTTCCTTCCTTCCTTCCTTCCTTCCTTCCTTCCTTCCTCACTCACTCACTCATACACTCACTCACTTGGTCTGCTTCCTTTCTCTCTTCCTTCATCTGTCTCCTCCCTCCTTCCCTTCCTCCCTCCCTCCCTTCATCTCTGTCTCCTTCCTTCCTCTGTCTCCTTCCTTCCTTCCTTCATCTCTGTCTCCCCTCCTTCCCTCCATCTGTCTCCTTCCTTCCTTTCTTCCTTCCTTCATCTCTCTCTCCTTTCCTCCCTCCCACCATCTATCTCCTCCCTCCCTCCCTTCCTCCCTTCATCTCTCTGTTTCCTTCCTTCCTCCCTCTGTCTCCTTCCTTCCTTCCTTCATTTGTCTCCTTCCCTCCCTCCATCTCTCTGTCTCCTTCCTTCCTTTCCTTCCTTCCTTCCTCACTCTGTCTCCTTCCTTACTCTCTCTCTTCCTTCCTTCATCTCTCTGTCTCCTTCCTTCCCTCCCTCCCTCCATCTCTCTGTCTCCTTCCTTCATCTCTCTCTCTCTTTCCTCCCTCCCTTCCTTCATCTCTCTGTCTCCTTCCTTCCTTCCTTCCTCCCTCTGTCTCCTTCCTCCCTTCTTCCCTTCATCTCTGTCTCCTTCCTTCCTTCCTTCCTTCCTTCCTTCCTCTCTCTGTCTCCTTCCGTCCCTCCCTCCCTCTATCTCCTCCCTCCCTATCTCCTCCCTCAGGTTTGTGGGCACTTTGAAGCAGAATGCCCTGCAGGGGATTCTTCCTGGCGATGCAGAGGATCTCAACGTGGAGCACCTCCAGCTCCTGCTGCTCATCTTCCACAGTTTCTCTGAAAAAGGCCGACGGTCCATCCTGACCCTCTGCGCCCAGACCATCCTGGACGTCGCAGCCAGTCTGGACTCTCAGCTCCGATGCGTCCCTCTCCTGCTGGCCCGCCTTCTCTTGGTCTTCGACTACCTGCTTCACCAGTACTCAAAGGCTCCGGTGTATTTATTTGAGCAGGTGGGTTGCCGAATCCACCGGGACAGGAGAGGAGGGGGAAATGCCCGACTCACCCATCGGCTTGTCAGTCAGGATCCCCTTTGGCAGTCGCTCCTCTGAGAGGTGGCTTGGGCCGTGAAATCACCACTGCAGGCACCAAAGTTCAGACTGAACATTTGGTGTACTTGGTACTTCTTAGCTTGTTCTTGCTTTGTTTTTCTGCTCTGCGGTGCCTTCCTGTTTTCAGACCAAAATCATGAAGAAAACAAATCACAAAATGAGCCAATAAGTTACAACTTGCTTCTCTCTCTTTTTCTCCTCTCTCTCTCTCTCTCTCTCTCTCTCTCTCTCTCTCTCTCTCTCTCTCTCTCTCTCTCTCTCTCTCTCTCTCTCTCCTTTCTCCTCTCTCTCCTTTCTGTCCTCTCTATCTCTCTCCTTTCTCCTCTCTCCTTTCTCCTCTCTCTCTCCTTTCTCTCTTTCTCCTCTCTCTCCTTTCTGTCCTCTCTATCTCTCTCTCCTTTCTCCTTTTTCTCTTTCTCTTTCTCTCTTCTCTCTCCTTTCCTCATTCTCCTCTCTCTCTCCTCTCTCTCTTTCTCCTTTCTCCTTTTTCTCTTTCTCTTTCTCTCTTCTCTCTCCTTTCCTCATTCTTTCCTCATTCTCCTCTCTCTCTCCTCTCTCTCCTCATTCTTTATCTCTCTTCTCTCTCATTTCCTCTCTCTTATCTCTCCTTCCTCATTCTCTTTCTTCTCTCTCTCCTCATTCTCTTCTCTCTCATTTCCTCTCCCCTTTCCCCTCTTTCTCTTCTCTCTCTCTCCTCTCTCCTCATTCTCTCTTCTCTCTCTGTCCTCTCTTTCTCATTTCTTCTCTCTCTCTCTCCTTTCTCTCTCTCTCCTTTCTCCTTTTTCTCTTTCTCTTTCTCTCTCTTCTCTCTCCTCTCCTCATTCTTTCCTCATTCTCGTCTCTCTCTCTCCTCATTCTCTATCTCTCTTCTCTCTCATTTCCTCTCTCTTCTCTCTCCCTCCTCATTCTCTCTCTCCTCATTCTCTTCTCTCTCATTTCCTCTCTCCTCTCCCCTCTTTCTCTTCTCTCTCTGTCTCCTCTCTCTCCTCATTCTCTCTTCTCTCTCTGTCCTCTCTTTCTCATTTCTTCTCTCTCTCTCCTCTCTCTCATTCTCTCTCTCTCTCTCTCTTGCTCTCTCTCCATTTAGATAAATCCCAGTCAGTATAGAAAAGCAAATTTTTCTTTTTTTTTTTGACCCTCCCAGCTTGAAGCAGATTCTCCTCGGATTACCCAGCTGCCCCATATTTATTCTCTGCCGCCTTTGTGTGCCCCCCCAGGTCCAGTACAACCTCTTGACTCCTCCCATCGTTTGGGCCGGTGCAAACCAGGAGGCCAGCCGGCCGGCTTTTGCCCCGCTTTACCACGGCTTCAAGGAAGTGGAAGAAAACTGGTCCAAGCACTGTCCCTCTGGTACGGAAGGGCTCCCCAGGGACCTTCGGCTGAGGCCCCGGGCCCTAAAGGGCAGACGGGCAGGCGGGCAGGCAGGCAGCGGGGCCCCCGAGCACCCCCTCCCTTCAGCCCTCCGGAGAAGCCAGCTGCAGAGTTTAGCCCTGTCTTCCCCGCCGGGGCCTTGGGAGCAGGCACGGTTGCTAGCCCTGGGTGTCCAGGAAGGAGCAGGCTGGGCAGGGCTAGTGGCTCCTCTGGGGACTTTGAAGGCCCCTCTCTTTCTTCCAGACGCAGCCCCCCAGCCTCGCTTCTACTGCGTTCTCTCCCCGGAAGCCTCCGAGGACGACTTGAACCGCCTGGATAGCACGGTAAACGGAGCTCTTCCCCTCCCACTCTGCCTTCTCTCCCCACCCACGTCTTCCCTAGGAAAGGATGGGGGTAGGGCTGGTCCCTGGAAAGGCTACGAGGAGCTTGGCTGGCTCATCTGGAGGAGCCTCTTCGGAGGGGCAGGCCGGTGGGTCCAGATCGAGCCCTCCAGAACAGGGGCCCCCGACCTATCGGGCACCAGGGACCGCTTCCATGGAGAATGGTTTTCCTGCGGATTGGAGAGGGTGGGGTTTGGCATGCTGCCTGCATCTCACGGATTGGGCTTTGCTTTTTGGCGCAGCCCGGGTGCTGGCATGCCACAGAGCAGTGCCGGTCCATGGCCCAGGGGTGGGCTCTAGAGCTTGTGAGAGCACTCGTGAGAACATTGCGGGCACTTGCTGGCACACTCCCCCAAGCGTCACAGGCGCTTGCTGCCACACTCATTGTGAGCGTCACAGGTGCTCTCGGCCCCACTCGCACAAGCAAGGGGTACTCGTGCGTGTGCGCCTGCCCCTCCCACAAAACTGTCCCCTCCTCCCCCCCAGGCCATCAACCCAGAAGAGGTCAGGGACCCCTGCTCTAGAGCTTGACGTGGGGAGATGAGACGAGGCAGGCCTGCGGTCTCTTGGGAGGCCAAATTGGGACTCGGGTGCCGTGTGCGAGGCTGGCAACCTTTTTCTGAACAGCCCCTCGCTGTCCCTGGGCGGATGCAAACGCCTCCGCCTTCTCTTCGCCAGGGACAGGAGCAGGGAGGGGCTTTCTCCTGACTGGGGGACCCTTTGTCTGAAGCCGCATCAGGGTCTCCTGCTTGCGCAGGGGATTGGGCTAGGAGACCTCCACGCTCCCTTCCCACTCTGTTACCTGCCTCAATTTTTTTTTAGTTTATGCAGAAGATTAACAGAGGCAAACCTAAACTAGAAAGAACATTTTAAAAAAAAAAGAGAAGGAAAAGGAATTGTCCTCCCTAATCGAACACTGATGGATTTGTTGCAACAACAGATTCTGTTCTGCTATTTCCTGACTGGTGCGGAGGTTTTTTCCCCTTGAGGGGGTTGAAGTGGGGGGGGGAGCAAGGCAGTGAGAACCGCAGAGTCTGCCTGGGGGGCCCTTCCAGGAGGTCCACAAAAGTAGTCTTCAGCTTAACAACCGTTCACTTAGTGGCCGTTTGAGGTTAGAATGTCACTGGAAAGAAGTGACGTAGGATCGTTTTTCACACACTTAACGACCGCTGTGTGGCCACCTGATCAGCAATCCGGCCCTGGGCAACCAGCCTGTGCTTAGGACAATGGCACCGTCCCCGGGTCACGTCATTCCCATGTGTATCCCTCCCAGCTGGCTTTCCACAAGCAGAATCAGGAGGGGGAAGACGGTACACTTAAGAACCGCAGTGATTCACTTAACAACTGTGGCCAAAAAAAAAAAAGGTGGTAAAATGGGGCAAAACCCGCTTAACGACTGCCTTGCTTACGGTAGCAATGGAAATTTTGGGGCTCTGGTGCGGTCATAACTCTAGAACTGTGCTGGCCTTGTGGCCGCTGGTCCAGGGTTTAATTCCGTCTGTCTCCGCTTCCTCCCCAGACTACAGCTGTAGGCCCTAGCCGGGGTGGGGGGGGAGAGAGAGAGAGGGGTGGACAGCCTGGTGGATTCAGAGATGAACCAAAGTGAGGCTGGATGAGCCATTCAGGAGTTGCCGCTTCTCTTTCCAGGTGTGCGAAGTCCTGTTCTCCAAAACCATGAAATACGACGAGCTCTACTCGGCCCTGGCCTCGCTGCTGGCTGCCGGCTCCCAGTTTGACACCCTCCGCCGGACGGAGAACAAAAGCGTCACCGCCTTGGTAAGGACCACTCCTTCGGGGGACCCCAGCCCCTCGTGGAGCAGGGGAACGTCCCTGGCCCGGCCCCAGTGGCAGAATGACCGGCTGACCAGGCGGTAACGTCTCCCTCCCTCTCCCTCGCTCTCCTTCCTTCTTCCTCTCCCTCCCTCTCCTTTCTCTCTTTCTCCTGTCACTTTCCTCTCTCTCTCTTTTCTCCTCTCTCTCTCCTCCCTCTCTCCCTCTCCCTCCTTCTTCCTCTCCCTCTCCTTTTTCTCTCTCTCTCTCTCTCTCTCCTTGAACAACTCTCTCTCATTTCTCTTTTCTCTCTCTCCCTTTCTCTCCCTCCTTCCTCCCTCTCTCTCACAGGAGGCCTGCGCGCTTCAGTACTACTTCCTGATTCTCTGGCGAGTCCTCGGCCTCCTTCCCCCATCCAAGAGCTACATGAACCAGCTGGCCATGAACAGCCCGGAGATGCGGGAGTGCGACATCCTCCACACCCTGCGCTGGTCTTCCCGCCTCCACATCCCCTCCTACGTCAACTGGATCAAGGTAACCGCTCCTCTGGCAGGGCTCCAAAACGCAGGCCGTCCTCGACTCCCGACAGTTTGTTTACTCGCCATTTGAACGGCCCCAGAGAAAAGGACCATCTTTTTCACACGGCCGTTGCAGCACTCCCTGGGTCACCTGATTTACATTCGGATGCTTGACAATGGGTTCACATTTATGACTGTCGCAGTGTCCCGGGGTCATGTGATCCCCTTTTGCGACTTCCTTACAAGTAGAGCCAATGGGGAAAGCCAGATTCACTTAACAACCATGTTGCTTTAGCAAATTTAGCCAACACGGATCTAGGCTGCATTAACAGAGGGATAGAATCAAGATCAGGCAAAGTGTTAATACCACTTTACAAGGCCTTGGTAAGGCCACACTTGGAATCCTGCATCCAGTTTTGGTCACCACGATGTAAAAAAGATGCTGAGACTCTAGAAAGAGTACAGAGAAGAGCGACAAAGATGGTCAGGGAACTGGAGGCTAAAGCATATAAGGAACGGCTGCTGGAATTGGCTATGTCTAGTCTAATGAAGAGAAGGATGAGGGAGGACATGATAGCCGTCTTCCAATATCTCAGGGCCTGCCCCAAAGAAGAAGGAGTCAAGCTGTTCTCCAAAGAAACCTGAAGGCAGGACAAGAAGCAACGGATGGAAACTAACCAAGGAGAGAAGCAACCTAGAACGAAGGAGAAACTTCCTGACAGTCAGAACAATTAACTAGTGGAACAACCTGCCTCCAGAAGCTGTGAATGCTCCAACACTGGAGGTTTATAAGAAGTGACTGGACAGCTATTTGTCTGAAATGGTATAGGGTTTCCTGCCTGAGCAGGGGGTTGGACTAGATGACCTCCAAGGTCCCTTCCAAGTCTGTTATTCTATTCTAACTGGGATGATTTACTTAACAAATGCAGCAAGAAAGGTCATGAAATGGGACAGAAGCCACTTCGCAAATTTCTTAACAACATAAATCCTGGGTTCAATTGTCATCGTAAGTTGAGGACTTCCTATACATCCAGATGTGGTGAAAGGCTGTGACAAATCAAGAGACTGACTGGTCTGAGATTATTTTTCTCTCCCAGAGTGGCTTTTCCCAGAACGCGCTTCCTCACACCCTGCCATTCTCTTCTCTTCGGCCCATCTCGCCTTTTAATTTATTTATTTTTTTTAAAAAAAATTCTAATTCTTCTCTGGCTTCCCCTAAGGACCACCTCATCAAGCAAGGGATGAAACCTGAGCACGCCTCTTCCCTGATGGAGCTGACGTCGGCCAAATGCAGTTGCGTCAAGTACGACGTGGAGATTGCAGAGGAGTACTTTGCAAGGCAGGTGCGTTCATGCCTGGGGCGTTGTTGAATAAAAGACAACACTTCCGCCTTCTTATTTGTTTATTTACAGCGTGGCATCTGCAGGGATGTGTGTTTGTGTCATGCAATCGCTGATATACAACATTCTGATCTGGGTGGGGGGGAAAGGATCTCCTTCAAGACAGGGGTCTTCCAACTTGGCTCTTTGATGACTGGTGGACTTCAACTTCCAGAATTCCTCAGCCAGGCACACGTGCCTGGCTGAGGAATTCTGGGAGTTGAAGTCCACCACTCATAAAAGGGCCAAGTATAGGTCCTCCTGTTTGAGCAAGGGGTTGGCCTAGAAGACCTCCAGCTCTCCTATTCCATTCTGTAGAAGGGATTCAATGTTTATGGGGCTGAGAGAGAGTTCCCCTTGTTTCTAATTCTAGAGGTCAGAGATAAATGAATTATAAGCTGCCCAGAGTTATTGACTGAGCAGGACAGCTCTAGAAGTTGAACGGACATCTATATAGGCACGCTGGCTGAGGAATTCTGGGAGTTGAAGTCCACAAGCCATACAAGGGCCTGCTTTAAGAAGTCACAGGATAGTTGAGGGAACTGTATCTCTTAGAAACAGTCCTTCCCAACCTTGGCAGCTTGAAAATGGGTGGACTCCAACTCCCAGAATCCCCCAGCCAGCCACACATTGTAAAGTTGCTGAGGTTGAGAAACACTGGTTTGAACGTTTGGCCATCGTGCTGAGAGCCAAAGTTGCCAAACCGATGCTTCGCCTCCTCCACCCTGGAAGAGGGCAAGGTTATTTTCAGTGCCGGGCACTTATTTAGCGCCAACGCATTCGCCAGGCCTGTTGGCCCAGCGCTCTTTTGAGCTGGCTATCCAGGACATCCTCATCCCCCAAGGATGCTGAGCCAGGAGGAGAATCCAGGCAGTTCTGGGAGTGGAAGTTGCCCAGTTTGAGAAACCCTGCCGAGTTGGAGCAGAGCGAGGGATCAAATCCGATCTCGGCCAGAAGGGGAACAATTCTGTAAACCATCCTCTTGTCCCAAGGGTGCTTTTTCCCCACAAGGCAACTGGATTTTCTTGGTTTTTCTTTGAAGACGTTTCGCTTCTCACCCAGGAAGCTTCTTCTGCTCTGACTGGATGGTGGGGAATGGAAGGATTGATATTCCTTGCAGACAGCTGGTCCTTTGCATTTTTTTAGAGAGTCGTCAAGGCCACTTGGAGGTTTACCTGTGTCCTCAGGGTCACCTGAGTGGAGCCTTCCTGGAACAGTTGAAAGGTCTGTGTTGTAATGGTGGGATGCGACATCCTCTATCTCCAGTCTGCAACACGGCCCCTTCAGCAGTTCCAAGAAGGCTCCACACCCATTTGCACCACTCAGGTGACTCTCAGGACACAGACAAACCTCCGAGTGGCCTCAATGACCAGCTGTCTGCAAGGAGTATAAATCCTTCCGTTCCCCACCCTCCGGTCAGAGCTGGAGAAGCATCTTGGGTGAGAAGTGAAACGTCTTCAAAGAAAAAACAAGAAAGTCCAGTTGCCTCATGGAAAAAAGAAAAGCCCCTTTGGGACAACCTTGACCCAGATGACGGAGAATCTCCGGAGACATTGAGCAATCCTCTTCTCCCTTTCCAAGATCTCCTCCTTCTGCGGCATCGACTGTACCACCATCCTTCAGCTGCACGAGATCCCCAGCTTGCAGTCCATCTACACCCTGGACGCGGCCATTTCCAAAGTCCAGGTCTCCCTGGACGAGCACTTCTCCAAGCTGGCGGCTGAAACCGACCCCCACAAGTCCTCGGAGATCACCAAGAACCTGCTGCCGGCTGCCCTTCAGCTAATCGACACCTACGCCACCTTCACCAGGTAGCTGGGACCCTCTGAGGCCGGCTGTAAGGACCCACTTCAATCCCACATCTTAAGAAAGCAGAACTCTTGGAAACAATTTCTTCCAACAGGAACTTTTATTAAGAGTAGTTGATAGCAGGCGTAATAGACAGGTTCTGAGGGATTCCTTTACAGATCGATACTTTAAAGGGTCCCTAACCCCACCCCACAGTTCATCCGGGCAGTTCTGACCGGCCAATCCCCAGGTGTTAAGTCCATTGTGGGAAAGGGGAGATAACATCGGTCCGGCTCCATTTGTAGGATGTTCCACAGCTCTTCACACCTCCTTTTGAGACCGGAGAAATAAACCAGGTTCCGGATGTTTGTACTTCCTTCCACCCACCCACCCCCCTTTTCCTAGCTGCCCCGTTAGGGAGAAGAACGTTCAGAGAGATGCATAGTGCAGGAGGCATTTTGTTACATTGTAATGGGCAGCAGACACAAAGGCAAATAAAACAAAGGTTACATTGTAGCGAATAGAGGAAGTGAAAGCCATAACTCCACAGGCATATCCCTCCTCCCCCTTGGGAGTATGGCAGAACCCAGGGGAAGGTGAGATTTGATTTTAGTTCAAAGGAGGCACAGCTGGGTTTCTCTCTCTCTCCCCCCCCCCCAGATCTTACCTGCTGCAGAGCCTCTCCGAGGACAGCTGTGGTGAGAACAAGCCCACCGAGGAGAAGCTGCAAGGATACGCGGCTGTGCTGGCGATCGGCTCCAGTCGCTGCAAATCCAACACTCTGGGTAGGCTCCCTTCTGGCTCCGGCTGCTCGGCCTTTAATAATTTTATTTTATTATTATTTTTTATTAATAAGATAAGATAAGGTAAGATAAGCTTTATTGTCATTTTTTTTACTGTGGGCACAACGGCCCACATCAAAAATGAAATTTAGTTGCCCGCCCTCAAAGTGAAACACATACATGACACACCCCTATACATACTATGTACGACATATGTACAGACCCACACTCCTACACATACATAACAAATAAATAAATATTAAACACTGTCCATCTTGAAAATATAACGGAGGGAGGAAGCTTGCAGAATCTGGATTCCATTGGAAAGGAAAATTGGCTCAGGGCAGGATCCGTAGTCCCGGGGAGGTGGGATCTCCCCTTCAGGGCTGTTACTTCTCAAGGAGGCCTGGATTCCCATCCTTGCACAGCGGATTGCTTTGGGGATTTTGCGATTCAGGTGAACATTGTTACTCCTTAGAGTTGTTCTACATTGCTCACTCGGGAACCATATTGGATTCTGAAGCGAATTATGGAGGCATTCCCAAATGGGGTCCCTTGATTGTCAACGGCACAATGTTGTGGGCACAACAGCACACATCAAAAATGAAATTTAGTTGCCCGCTCTCAAAGAGAAACACATACATGATGCACACCTAAACATACAATGAACAATATATGTACAGACCCACACCCCTACATATACATAGCAAATAAATATTAAACACTGCCCATCTTGAATATATAACGGAAGGAGGAAGCTTGAGAGTTCACAAGGTTAATGCTGCATGGAATGAAGCTATGGCTGAAATTACCGTGTTTCCCCAAAAATAAGAACGGGTCTTGTATTAACTTTTGCTCCAAAAGATGGCTCAGGGCTTATCTGGGGAAATACGGTACTAAATGCATCTGGCTGATGATCTTAACTGGGGCTTATTTTTCGGTTTTTTCTTACTAGCATCCTGAAAAATGATGCTAGGGTCTTATATTTGGGGAAATATGGCACTAAATGCCTCCATCTGGCTGCTGATCTTAACTGGAGCTTATTTTGGGGGGGGCGTAGGGTTTATATTACAAGCGCCCTAAAAAAAATCAAGCTAGGGCTTATTTTCTGGTTGGGTCTTATTTTGGGGGAAAACACACAGTACACTTGCACGCTGCTGCTGCTGCTGTTGCTGCTGTTCCGTGCGCTTACAGCGAAAAGAGATCACGCAAGAGAACTAAGCCGGAATTAAGCACAGCGGCCCTCAAGACACAGAGAAACAATTATATAAAAATAGTATCTGTGTTGAGGGAGCCCTTAACAACCCTTCGCTTAGTGACTGTCCGAAGTTACAGCGGCACAAAAAACAAAAGTGACTTAGGACTGTTTTCACACTTACGACCATTTGGGCCTCCCCGGGGTCAGGTGATCCAAATGACAGCCGGCTCAGACGTACGACGGTCGCAGCGTCCCGAGGTCAGGCGATTCCCTTTCGCGACCTTCCGACAAGCAAAGTCAGCGGGAGGGGGGGGGAGCAGCCCGTATTTGCTTCACAACCATGTGGCTAACTTAAATCAACTGCAGGGATTCAGTTAACAAACAGTGGCAAGGCAGGTCGTAAAATGGGACACTTAATAACCGCCTTGCTTAGCGGCAGAATTTTTTTGGGTGGGAGGGGGCTCAGTTGTGGTCGTTTTAAGTCGACTAGGAGGTGGCAGCCTAGCTCAGCTTTAACTGTCTCGGGGAAAGCCTGTCAGCTGAGCAGGTAGGCGGGATCCGCGTGGGTGTCTTGCTGCCGGTCTGCAATCCAGGAAGACGGCCTTGGGCTCAAGGCTCAGTCCTTGGGGAGGTCATCCTGGTCGTCCTCAGTTGTGTAGCGCTGAGCATCTTCAGCTCCTTCGGGGGCGGGAGCGAGCCATGTCAAACCTCTCCTCGGTCTCCTGGCTGCTGGTGGCCCTTTTTTTGTCCGTTAATTGGCCAGCAGGGGTGGGGGGGGGTCTGCGCTGCTCTCCCAGCCTCCTGACTGGAGGGTCTCTGTTTTCTTGCTGGGCAGGGCCGGTTCTGATCCCGAATTTGCCGTCAGCGGTCCAGTCGCTGTGTGAATCCTGGAACAACATTCATACCAACGAGTTCCCCAACATTGGGTCTTGGGTGAGTCTGCCTTTTGGAAGCCCTCTTTTGTTCAAGGGGGGACGGGAGGACGTTGCACGGGGCCTGGTCTCTTCCTCCTCCTCCCTCCCTCTGGGCTGTTCTTTCCCTCCCGTCGCGACTTCTCCTTTTTGGCCTTGTGGTCGTTTGGCAGTTCAGACATATTTCTCTGTGGGGAATCGGCCTCTTTTTCTCTCTCCTCTTTGGCTTTCGGGGAGGCTGCGGGGAGTCCCAGGCCTGGAAAGATCTCGATTAAGCGGTCTCTGAGCTTCTTTCCAGCTGGGCCGCAGCAGCACTCTCCAAAGACTTGGAAAATCTTAACCAGAACCCTAACACACACCCCTCCCCCCCCGTGTGGCTTTACAGCGCAACGCCTTTGCCAACGACACGATTCCAGCCGAGAGCTACATCAGCGCCGTTCAGGCCGCGCACCTGGGCACCCTGTGCAGCCAGAGCCTTCCCTTGGCGGCCTCCTTGAAACACACCCTGCTCTCCTTGGTCAGGCTCACCGGAGATCTTGTGGTGTAAGTCCTGACCGGTCTCTTAACCCCACCCCACCCCCACCCCCCCAGTCTCTGCAGTTAGCCTGCTGCTCATGGTAACAACAGCCCTTAGACTTATATACCGCTTCACAGTGCTTTCCAGCCCTCTCTAAGCGGTTTATACAGAGTCTGCCTATTGCCCCCCCCCAACAATCTGGGTCCCCATTTTACCAACCTCGGAAGGATGGAAGGCTGAGTCAACCTTGAACCAGTCAGGATCAGACACAGACAGTCAGACAGATGATAGATAGAGATGGGTGGGTGGATGGATAGATAGATAGATAGATAGATAGATAGATAGATAGATAGATAGATAGATAGATAGATAGATAGATAGATAGATAGATAGATAGCAATAACCCTTAGACTTATATACTGCTTCACAGTGCTTTACAACCCTCCCTAAGCGGTCAGTATTGCTCCCAACAATCTGGGTCCCCATTTTACCGACCTCGGAAGGACGGAAGGCTGAGTCAACCTTGAACCAGGATCGAACGGCTGGCAGCGAGCAGAAGCAGCCTGCAGTGCTGCATTCTAACCACCGCGCCACTGGGGGCGATGTTGCCCAGGCTTTTCCCCTAGGAAATTTTCCCTCTCCTCTCTCATCTCCAGCTGGTCCGATGACCTGAACCCGCCCCAGGTGATCCGCACGCTGCTGCCTCTCCTGCTGGAGAGCGGCACGGAGAGCGTGGCCGAGATGAGCAGCAATTCCCTCGAGAGGATCCTGGGCCCGGCAGAATCGGACGAGTTCCTCTCCCGGGTTTACGAGAAGCTGATCATGGGCTGCTACAACATCCTGGCCAACCACTCCGACCCGAACAGGTGAGCCTTCCTCGCTTTCCCACCTGAAGCGATCCGAAACTCAGGTCGAGCCCCCACCCCCAAGAACAAAACCCTGCCCTTGTCTCTTAGTGGCCTCGACGAAGCCATCTTGGAGGAATGCCTGCAACATCTGGAGAAACAGCTGGAGAGCAGCCAGGCCCGGAAAGCCATGGAGGAGTTTTTTTCAGAGAGGTGGAGTACTGGTTCTTCCTTCCTGGTTGATCGGCTCTTCTGCACTGGGTTGTTGTTGTTGTTTTTAAATTGCCGTATTTGTATAGTGCAGGGGTGTCCGAACTTGGTGGCTTTAAAGACTCGTGGACTTCAATTCCCAGAATTCCCTGGGAATTGAGAAATTCTGGGAGTTGAAGTCCACAGGTCTTGAAGTTGTCCAGGTTGGATACCCCTGGCACAAGGTGTCTTTTAAAAGGGTTTAAGCCCACTTTGGGGGCGGTTTAGAAATTGTGCTAGCTCAGGCTGGGCACCCAGGAGTGGGGAAATGTGGCTTCGAACCCCATCTTCATGAGTGCTTGGGAGGGGGCTATGGTAAGCCTAGAAACCCCCCCCTCATGTTTTGCTTGCCTCCCGATACTTCTCCCAAGCAGTGGAGAGCTGGTCCAGATCATGATGGCGACGGCCAACGAGAACCTCTCGGCCAAGTTCTGCAACCGCGTTCTGAAGTTCTTCACCAAGCTCTTCCAGCTAAGTGAGTGCTTGGCAGCTAAAGATCCCCCGCAGCAGATTTGCACTGCCCTTCGTAGAGCAAAGCTTTGGACCCTTATAGGAAGGGATATTGTCCCTCCCAAAATACAGGGGGTGGGTTTTTAAAAAAAATAAAACAAACTGAATCTAGTATTTCCCGCATCTTGTCCTTCGAGACTCTGAGCCCTGCCAGCCTCAGGAGCCACCCACCAGCGGCTGACTCTCCCCTCTTTCTGCCCCGCTTAGCCGAGAAGAGCCCAAATCCCAGCCTTCTGCGCTTATGCGGCTCCTTGGCCCAGCTGGCCTGTGTGGAGGCCGTGCGCCTCCAGGCGTGGCTGACGCGGATGACCACCTCCTCTCCCAAGGAGTCCGACCAGCTGGAGATGGTGCAGGAGAACCGGCAGCTGCTCCAGCTTCTGACAACCTACATTGTGCGGGAAAACAGGTGTGAACCGGCCTAGGCTCCCCCGGAGCTCCAGGGGGGCTGGGAGTGCAGGACCAATTCTTGTCCCAAAGGGGCTTTTTTTTTTTCATGAGGCCACTGGACTTTCTTGTTTTTCCTTTGAAGACGTTTCGCTGCTCCTCCAAGAAGCTTCTTCCGTTCTGACCGGAGGGTGGGGAAATGGAAGGATTGCTACTCCTTGCAGACAGTTGGTCATTTGCCTCCTTTCAGAGGGTCGTGGAGGCCACTTGGAGGTCTATCTGTGTCCTGAGGGTCCACTGACTGGTGCAGATGGGTGTGGAACTGCTGAAAGGAAGAAGGCTCCAGACCCATTTGCCCCACTCAGGTGACCCCGAGGACACAGACCAACCTCCAAGTGGCCTCCACGACCCTCTGAAAGGATGCAAATGACCAACTGTCCGCAAGGAACATAAATCCTTCCATTCCCCACCATCCGGTCAGAACTGAAGAAGCTTCTTGGAGGAGAAGGGAAACGTCTTCAAAGGAAAAACAAGAAGGACCATTGGCCTCCTGAAAAAAAGCCTCTTTGGGCCAACCATGGCCTGGCTGACTGGAGAATCTCGACAGACCTTGAGCCAGTCCTGGGTTAATTGGGATCCCACTGTGAAAACGCACCCCGTGGTCACTCAGCCGGGTGCCTTGCCTTCTTTCCCCCCACTCCAGTCAAGTTGGCGAGGGAGCCTGCAGCGTCCTCTTGAGTACCCTGATCCCCATGGCTACAGAGATGCTGGCCAACGGAGACGGGACCGGCTTTCCGGAGCTGATGGTGGTCATGGCGACCCTGGCCGGGGCCGGACAAGGGGCCGGTCACCTCCAGCTGCACAGCGCAGCTCTAGACTGGCTGGGGAGATGGTGAGAGGGGCAGGAGGGCAGCTGACCCGAACATGGCTGTGCCACGGAGGCCGCTCGAGGGAGGGGAGGCCGCTGGGCTAGGAGGGGCTTCCTCCTGCTCTTTAGCTGGAAACTCTGCCTGGGGGAGGGAGGGGGTCTCCAGCCAGAGGCCTCCTCGGAAGGGGCAGCTGCTTGGGGAGCTCCCACTCCAGATCCTGGGGCTCTGGCTATGGGGTGGAGCCTCGTTTCCCCTCCAAATCCTTCTTTCTTCTCCTTTCTCAGCAAGAAATATTTGTCGCAGAAGAATGTGATCGAGAAAATGAACGCCAGCGTCATGCACGGAAAGGTGAGCTCCTCCCCCCGCTCAGAATGCAGCCCCCTTGCACATAATCTTCACCAGTCCAGTTTCTTTTTGGAGACGACTCAAGGCAAAGGACAGGCTTAACTTTCAGCCTGTCCTCAGGCCACGTTTTACAGACGGTCGCTGAGTTACAACCGTTCGTTTAGGGACCGAAGTTACAACAGCACTGGGGGGAGAAATGTGACTTTAGGGCCATTTTTCACGTTGCAGCAGCGTCCCCCGCAGTCAGGTGATCAACATTCAGCCACTTGGCAACCGACTCACATTTGTGATGGCCGCAGGGTCCCGGGATCACGTGATCCCCCTTTTGCGACGTTCCGTCGAGCAGAGTCGACGGGGGGGGGGGAGTCAGATTCACTTACAAGCCCTCTGACTAGCTTAACAACTGAAGTGATTCACTTCACAACCGTGGCCAAAATAAAAAAGGTCATAAAACGGGGACCTCCTTGCTGAGCGGCGGAAATTTGGGGCTCCATTGTGTATCCGTCTGGCCTTTGTCAGGAAGGGCAGGCAAAGCCACTTCCCAGCCTCTTCCTTGCAGCACGTAAGCATCCTGGAGTGCACCTGCCACATCATCTCCTACCTGGCCGACGTCACCAACGCCCTCGGCCAGAGCAACAGCCAGGGCACCAGCCACCTCTCGGTGGACGGAGAAGAGCGGGCCATCGAGGTGGACTCCGACTGGGTGGAAGAACTGGCGGTGGAGGAGGAGGACTCGCAGGCTGAAGACTCGGTAAGTGGGCCAGAGAAGCCAGCCCGCTGGACCATTAAAGGTTTTTGTGCAGTATTTTGGCCTTGGAGCCAGAGAGGGGCCCTGACCGGGAGCTGTGGGCATTCCCTCCAGACATTTCTGGCTGAATATTTGGATAAGGGAGAGTTTCTCCTGCAAGGTTGCTCTCCATGGAATAATTGCAAGCAAGCATATCCTATCAGTCATGTTGAGAAGACTCGGGAAGTGTATAGCGATAGCACTTAGACTTAGGTACCGCTTCACAGTGCTTGGCAGCCCTCCCTTGAGCGGTTTACAGGGTCAGCCTGTTGTCCCCCCAACAATCTGGGTCCTAATTTTACCGACCTCAGAAGGATGGAAGGCCGAGTCAACCTTGAGCTGGTCAGGATTGAACTCCTGGCTGTGGGCAGAGTTACCCTTCAATGCTGCATTTTAACCATTGCATACCATGGATGGATGGATGGAAGATAGGAAGGAAGGAAGGAAGAAGGAAAGGAAAAACAATAGCAATAGCCCTTAGACTTATATCCTGATTCACAGTGCTTTTACAGCCCTCCCTGGAGCAGTTTACAGAGTCAGCCTGTTGCCCCCCAACAATCTGGGTCCTAATTTTACCGACCTCAGAAGGATGGAAGGCCGAGTCAACCTGGAGCCGGTCAGGATAGAACTCCTGGAGTGAGCAGCGAGTTAGCCTGCGATGCTGCATTCTAACCACTGTGCCACCACGGCTCTGCATATGTTCCTTTATGGTTCAAAAAGGAGGAATTAAATAGCAGAACAGGGAAAAGGCTGTTAACACCTCTTTCTTCCTGGCACGGAACTTGTGAGCAATCGTGGCTGTTAGCCTTGATGGCAGGCTGCCTGCCTCCGAAAGTCACTGCGAGGGAGAACAGACTGCTGGGCCAGAAGGGCCAGGAATCTGAGAGCACTGCTTATAGTCTTAGTTGTCTGGAAGAAAGGTATTTTTAAAGAAAGTGTGCGTAACCACACACTCCTCTCCTCTAACTGTACCAGTTGTGAGTAGGTGTTTTGACAAAGCAATCCTGGGCAAATGTCAGCATCCAGCCTGAGAATCTAAATATAACTCCAGATTAATTCCGTTTCTGAAAACCTTACCGTTTATTGAATACGCTGCGTGGTTATGTCGAAACAAAACTAGCTGTGAGGTTCCCACACCAATTAAACCATCATTTTCCCAGGCAAGCCCCCATAGTCCATATCAACAAATCCACTTTATTATGAGAACTGTCTGCTTCACAACCACACCTCTTAAACCAGGGGTCTTCAAACTTGGCCCTTTGATGACTTGTGGACTTCAACTCCCAGAATTCCTCAGCCAGTCCACAAGTCATCAAAGGGCCAAGTTTGAAGACCCCTGTCTTAAACTAAAAGCTGTTTGTTCCCTTCTGGGTGCGAATGCAGGACGAAGACTCTCTCTGCAACAAGCTCTGCACCTTTACCATCACGCAGAAGGAATTCATGAACCAGCACTGGTGAGCTTCCCCCTGCCACCTTCACCGAACCCAGGGCGTCTTTTGGGCTGCTTTATCTCAAAGCGCTTGTCTCTCATTTCCCCCCCTCCCCTCCTCTCCTCTCCCCGGCCTGCTCTGTTCCTACCCTGGCAGGTACCACTGCCACACCTGTAAGATGGTTGATGGTGTCGGCGTCTGCACTGTCTGCGCCAAAGTTTGCCACAAGGACCACGAGATTTCGTACGCGAAATACGGATCCTTCTTTTGCGACTGCGGAGCCAAGGAGGACGGCAGCTGCCTGGTGGGTCCTAGGGCCGAAATCTAGAGGAGAAGTGTGTGTGGGGGTGCTTCTCTGGACGAACGGCTGAGCCTGACTGAGGTCCCTGCACGGTGTTTGTCTCCTCCAGGCCCTGGTGAAGAGGACCCCCAGCAGCGGCATGAGCTCCACCCTGAAGGAGTCGGCCTTCCAAAGCGAGCCTCGGGTCTCGGAGAGCGTCCGCCATTCCAGCACCTCGCCCACCGACAAATCCAAGTCCTCCACCAGCGACGGCCGAGGGGGCGACGAAGACAAGCCCAAGAAGAGCAGCCTCTGCAGAAACGTGGAAGGTTGTCGGGAGCAGCTGCAGGCCCAGGTGTGTGTGTGTGTGCGTGCGTGTGTGTGTGTGTGTGAAACAGGGCGCCAGGACCCTCTCCCTAGTGGGGGAAGACTTCTTAGCCCTGCTGTCAGGGCCCACTTCAATACCTCATCCTAAGCAAGTAGAACTCATGGAAACAGTTTCTTCCAAAAGGAGCTTTTATTAGGAGACGCTGACAGCAGGCATACTAGACAGGGTCTGAGGGTTTCCCGCCAGATCGATAGGTACAAAGTATCCGAAGCATAACCCCACCCCGTAGTTCCTCCGGTCAGTTCAATCAGGCCAATCCCCAGGTGTTAAGTTCGTTGTGGGGAAAAGGAGATCACATCACGCCACCTTCTGGGCTGCAGCGATGTTTAGGCGGCTCTTCGCACTTTCCCTTGCGAACACGGAGATAACACAGTTGCCAGAGGTACATTCCCTTCCTTCTCCTCCCCCCTCTGCTAGCTGACATCAGGGGAGAGAAAGTTCACAGAGGAAGAATTGCAGGAAGAGCATTGTAGCGATAGAGGAAACAAGGCAATAAACCTCAAGCGCTTCCCCCCTCCCCCTCTGCCAGGAGTATGGTAGAACCCAGGGAGAGAAGAGAGTGCAACTTGGGTTTAGAGAGAGAGAGAGAGAGAGAGAGAGAGAGGAAGAGAGAGAGAGGGAGGGAGGGAGGGAGACAGACAGAGAGAGAGAGAGAGAGGGAAAAGGCCCTTTAAGATATGGGCTCTGACACCCTCCTGTTCTGGCCTTTCTCCCCCAAGGCCAACTTCTCCTTTGCCTCTTTGGTGCTCGACCTCCTCAACTTCCTGATGGAGGCCATCCAGACCAACTTCCAGCAAGCCTCGGCCATGGGCAGCAGCAGCCGCGCCCAGCAGGCGCTGAACCAGCTGCACACCTTGGACAAGATGGTGGAAATGACGGACCAGCTGATGGTGAGCAGGGCAGCGGGTGCCCAGGTGGGGGAGCGGGGGTCTGGCTCGAGGGGGGAGCCTCCAGAAAAGCCCCCTTCATTCCCTCCTTTGTCTGGACTCAGGCCCCAGCAGGGGCTGCTTTCTGAAGTCAATATTCCAGGCTAATACCGTGTTTACCCAAAAGTAAGCCCTACCCCCAAAATAAGTCCTAGTTTGATTTGAGGAGGGGGGCTAGCATAAGCCCTACCTCCAAAATAAGCCCTAGTTTGGGGGGGCAAGGTGCACACCTAAAAATCAAGCTAGGACGGGGGAGATGGAGCTGCTCCATGTGCCGCACACCCACTTACCGTTGCAGCCTGCCTCTCCTTGCCAGCCCACTTCTGCAGCGTTCCCCGGCCTGCATTTTGCCGTCAGAGGCCTTTCCGGAAAAAATGCAGGCCGGAGCGCCATTCTCAGCTGCAGAGGCATTTCCTTCGGCCGCAGAAGAAGTGGGCCGGCTGGGCGGGGCTGTCGGTGCTGGAAGTGAGTGGAAAAGATACTCCCCCAAAAATAAGACCTGGTGTCTCTTGGAGGGAGGGAAGGGAGGGAGGGAGGGAGGGAGAAAGGAAGGAAGGAAGGAAGGAAGGAAGGGGAAGGGAAGGAAGATAGAGAAAGAGAAAGAAAAGGCGGAAGGGAGGGAGGCTAAAGGAAGGAAGAAAGAAAAAAGAAAAAGGGAAGGAAGAGAGAAAAAGAAAACAAAAGGGAAGGAAGAAGGGAAGGAAGAGAAAAAGAAAGAAAAAAAGAAAAGAGGCGGGAGGAAGGAAGGAAGAAAGAAAAAAAGGGGAATGGAAGTGGAAAGGAAGGAAAGAAAGAAAGGGAAAGAAAGGGGAAGGGAAGTAGGAAGGAAAGAAAGAAAGAAAGAGAAAGAAAGAAAGAAAGAAAGAAAAGAAAGAAAGAAAGAAAGAAAAAGTCTTATTTTCGGGGAAACACGGTATCCTCACCCAACATGATCCCAGGTGAATATTCCAGGCTGTGTCACGGCAGCCCCCTTCTCCGCTCTGCCCTCCAGGTGCCGACTCTGGGCTCTCAGGAAGGAGCCTTTGAGAACGTCCGGATGAACTACAGCGGGGACCAAGGCCAGACCATCCGGCAGCTGATCAGCGCCCACGTCCTGCGGCGGGTGGCCATGTGCGTGCTGTCCTCGCCTCACGGGCGGCGCCAGCACCTGGCGGTCAGCCACGAGAAGGGCAAGGTGAGTTGGGAAGAGGACCGATCCTCTGGAGAATCTGAACTCTCCGGGGATCTCTTTGCTTCCACCTGGAGACCGCTTCCGGAGTTGGTGCTTGGGGTGGGGGGAAAAAATATGAAACTTTGATTTGGGGTTTTACTGACTAGAAATCAGGGGTTCTCAACCTTGGCAACTTTAAGACTTGTGGACTTCAACTCCCAGAATTCCTCAGCCAGCAAAGCTGGCTGAGGAATTCTGGGAGTTGAAGTCCACAAGTCTTAAAGTTGCCAAGGTTGAGAACCCCTGGACTAGATGGACTTCTTGTTATAGAAATGGCTCGTTTAGACTACTTTGGAAAAATAAAAAGCGGAGGCTTTATTCTACTGCTGTGGAGGAAGTCGGAAGTCAATGCCTTCTCTTCTCTTTTTCCCTTCTCCCTCCCCACGGGGTCCTACTATTTGTTTTTGTATTTGGGTATTTTATTTTATAATCCAACAAAACGTTACACATTCGTAAAACCTCTGCTGATCTCCAGCGTAGAAGGGGGAGGGAGAGGTCCCTGGCGCCCTGATCCTCTCTCTCTCCCCCCCCCCCACACACACAAAGCTGGGCCTGCAGCTGCTCCCGACAACGTTCCCCTTTTCTGATCAGATCTAACCAAGAGGGGCTATTAACCAGCACCATAAAGTCCATAAAACACAGGAGGGCAACGGAAAAAAAAAACCCAGTTGATAGCCATCGAAGTGAGCCAAGCGCCGTTTCCACAAATCTGCTGCTTCGTGTTCTTTGCAGCTGGCAGGCAGAGGTCCCCGTAGGCTTCTGGGCGGAAACCGGGATTCAGGGAGCTTCCTTTAAATTCCCCCCCCCCTCTTGGGTTGTAGTAATAACTCTGCCACAATGTCTGTGTCTTTGTTGCCCTGGCAGATCACCGTGCTGCAGCTCTCTGCGCTGCTGAAGCAAGCCGATTCCAGCAAGCGGAAGCTGACGCTAACCCGCCTGGCCTCTGCGCCCGTCCCCTTCACGGTGCTGAGCCTGACGGGGAACCCCTGCAAGGAGGACTATCTGGCTGTTTGCGGGCTGAAGGTAATAATAATAACAACAAGAACAACAACAACAATAGTAGTAGTAGTAGATTTAGGACGGTTGCCGTGTCCCTGGGTTGCATTAATTCCCCTTTTGCGACCTACAGACAAGCAAAGTCAAAGGGGAAGCCATATTCGCTTGACAACCTTGTGGGGGGGGGGAAACCACCTTTGGGACAAGGAGGGATGGCTGGGAACCTCCCCAGACGGTCAGCCTGTAACTCCCCTCTCTTGACCCCTCCCCAGGACTGCCACGTCCTCACCTTCAGTAGTTCGGGCTCTGTCTCGGATCACCTAGTGCTCCACCCTCAGCTTGCCACGGGCAACTTCATCATCAAGGCGGTCTGGCTTCCGGGATCCCAGACGGAACTGGCCATCGTCACCGCCGACTTTGTCAAGGTAGAGTCAGTGGAGGCTGGCCTAGTTCCTGCCCCTCTCCCTCCGCTCCGATCTCCTCCGGAGCCCCTTTCGTGGACAGCTGGGGTGGCCTGTCTGGTCTTCCCTCCCTCCCTCCCTCCCTTCCTTCCTTCCTTCCTTCCTTCCTTCCTTCCTTCCTTCCTTCCTTCCTTCCTTCCTTCCTTCCTTCCTTCCTTCCTTCCTTCCACAAGAGCCCTGCTGGTTAGAATGCAGTACTGCAGGCTGATTCTGCTGCCTGCCGGCTGCCTGCAGTTCGGCAGTTTGATTCTCACCAGCTCAAGGTTGACTCAGCCTTCCATCCTTCCGAGGTCGGTAAAATAAGGACCCAGATTGTTGGGGGGGCAATAGGCTGACTCTCTAAACCGCTTAGAGGGAGCTGTGAAGCCCTGTATAAGTCTCAGGGCTATTGCTGTTGCTGATCGGATGTTAGATTAAGAGCTGTGGTGGCACAGTGGTTAGAAGGCAGCATTGCAGGCTGACTCTGCCCACTGCCAGCAGTTTGAGCCTGACCCGCTCAAGGTTGACTCAGCCTTCCATCCTTCTGAGGACCCAGATTATTGGGGGGGCAACAGGCTATTTGTAAACCGCTTAGAAAGGGCTGTAAAGCACCGCGAAGCGGTATATAAGTCTAAGGTTTATTGCTCTTGCACAGATCTACGACCTCTCGGTGGACGCCTTAAGCCCCACCTTCTACTTCCTGCTGCCGAGCTCCAAAATCCGTGACATCACCTTCCTCTTCAACGAAGAGAGCAAGAACATCGTGGTCATCATGTCCTCCGCCGGCTACATCTACCTGCAGCTCATGGAGGAGGCCAGCAGCGCCCAGCACGGCCCCTTCTACGTCACCAACGTCCTTGAAGTCACCCATGAGGACCTGAAGGTATCCAGCCTCCTCCCTCCACGCAGCCATGGCCCTCTCCAGAACCCCCTCCAGATGTAAAAAAAACGGGGCTTCCTTGAAGGAAAGGGACCACTCGGCCCAGGGCCAAGCTCTCCATGGGGCAACTCACTGTGGGACAATTCAACAACCCTGTTTAATTATTTAAAATAATTTTTAAAAAATATTTTACTTTACTTCACATTTCACTTTGACCCTCTTTTCGCATCCTTTAATGATTCTATTCTACCATTTAGAGTAGAGTAGAGTAGAGTAGGAATGGAATGGAACACAACGGAATAGAATAGAATAGGAATGGAATGGAATGGACAGATTGTAGACTAGACTAGACTAGAATAGAATAGAATAGAATAGAATAGAATAGAATAGAATAGAATAGAAATGGAGAATAGAATAGAATATGGAAAGAATAGAATAGAATATGGAAAGAATAGAGTAGAATGGAATGGAATAGAATAGACAGATTGTAGAATAGAATAGAAATGGAGAATAGAATAGGAGAATAGAATAGAACAGAATAGAACAGAACAGAATAGAATAGAATAGAATATGGAAAGAATAGAATATGGAAAGAATAGAATAGAATATGGAAAGAATAGAATAGAATAGAATAGAATAGAATAGAATCTTTATTGAGAGTGGAATGGAGTAGAGTAGAATGGAATGGAATTAGAATTAGAATTAGAATTTTTAGAATTAGAATTCTCTCTTGGCCAAGTGTGATTGGACACACAAGGAATTTATCTCTGGTGCAGAAGCTCTCAGTGTGCATATAAGCAGCAAGTGATAAATCACAATCATAGTCATTGTAAAAATACATTCATCATAAATCATAAGCTACAACACTTAACAATAGTCATAGGATACTAAATAAGCAATCAACATAAAGCATACCAGGATAAAACAATATAAATCGCAAGATACAAGCTACAAAGTTATAGTCATGAGGTAACAGGAAAGATGAGAAGAAGAATAGTAACACACCCTTACTAGATAGTTTGTCAGTGTTGTGGGGAATTAGTTGTTCAGCAGAGTGACAGCATGGGGGGGGGAAATATCCTTGTGTCTAGTAGTTCTGCCATGCAATGCCCTAACCCAGGGGTCTTCCAACTTGGCCCTTTGATGACTTGTGGACTTCAACTCCCAGAATTCCTCAGCCAGGCACGGCGTGGAGTTGAAGTCCACAAGTCATCAAAGGGCCAAGTTGGAAGACCCCTGCCCTACAGTGTTGTTTGGAAGGTAGAAACAGTTTGTGTCCAGGAGGTGAGGGGTCTAGACATAAACTTCTTTCATATATTGTGACTTTTTGTCCCGTGGCGAGTTGGCTGAGAGCCCTTTTGGCGTCAGAGATGGTGTTTGGGGAAGCCCACCTGTGCCCTCTTCTGCCTTGTGTCCCTGGCAGGACAGCAACAGCCAGGTGGCCGGGGGTGGCGTCTCCGTGTACTACTCCCACGTCCTGCAGATGCTCTTCTTCAGCTACTCCCAGGGCAAGTCCTTCGCAGCCACCATCAGCCGCGCTACTTTGGAGGTGCTGCACCTCTTTCCCATTAACATCAAGAGGTGAGGCCTTTCCTCTCCCCCTCCCCTCCCCTCCCCTCTGCGGGTCGGGATGGATGCCAAAAAGCCAAGGAGAATTTGAAGGGGACGGGGGCGGGGGGGAGGCGTGCCTCTGAATTTCCCCAGCTTTGGGAAGGTCTCGCACAGGCAGTCCTCGACTTATGAGCAGAATTGCCCCCCCCCCCATTTTCCCTTGTTAAGGGAGACGCTTGTTAATGGAGTCTTATCCCCTTTCGACGACCTTTCTCGCCTCGGTTGTTAAGTGAATTGCCGCAGTTTGATCAGCTAGTCCCCCAGTTCTTTAGTGAACCCGGCTTCCCCGTTGTCAGAAAGTCGCCAAAAGGGGGGATCCTGGGACCCCCCGAGACACGGCAGCCGTGTCATAACAGTGAACCAGTTGCCAAGCGTCCAAAGGTGACCCTCGGGGATGCTGCAAAGGTTAAACCTGTGGGGGAAAAAATGGTCCAGAGTAACTTTTTTTCCAATGCCGTGTAACTCGGAACGAAGGGTCGCAAGTGGAGGATTGCCTGCGTTCTTTTTCAGCTGGGGGCAAATGGCTGGTAGCTCCCCCAGGTTAACCCCCCCAGGCCTCCCTTTCTTCCAGCTCCAACGGGGGGGGCAGCAAGACCTCCCCGGCCCTCTGCCAGTGGTCCGAAGTCATGAACCACCCGGGGCTGCTGTGCTGCGTGCAACAGACGACCGGCGTCCCTCTGGTCATGATGGTGAAGCCGGACACCTTCCTCATCCAGGAGATTAAGACCTTGCCGGCTAAAGCCAAGGTGAGTCCGGCAAGGCCGGCCATTGGGGAGGGGGCTTCCCTGGAAGCCGGGAGGTGAGCGACGGGGGGGGGAGGGTCCTAAAGCAGTCCGAGAATCGCAGGGCCAGACGCTCGCCAAATGGGCATTGGCAAAGGAACAGTCCCGCTCCCTGAGCCAAGGGGATGGGGGATTCTATTCTGGTTTCCCTGGGGGGGGGAGGCAGAACCCCTGCTGAGCCTCCGAGGCCGCCCTCCCCCTCCCCGAGGCCTCACCCCGGAAGTGTGCCCTTCCTGTGTCAGATCCAAGACATGGTGGCCATCCGGCACACGGCCTGCAACGAGCAGCAGCGGACCACCATGATCCTGCTCTGCGAGGATGGCAGCCTGCGCATCTACATGGCCAACGTGGAGAACACCTCCCACTGGCTCCAGCCCGCCCTGCAGCCCAGCAGCGTGGTCAGCATCATGAAGCCCGTGCGGAAGCGCAAAGCGGCCGCCCTGCGTAAGTCGCCGCCAGGTCAGGTGGGCTCTGGACGTCGGGTGGACGGTTGCTTCTCCTCCTCTCTCCTTCTATCCCTCCCTTTCCTCCCTCCTCTCTCCCTCTATCCTTCCTTTATCCTCCTCCTCTTGTCTCTCTTCTTCCTCATCTCTCTTTCCTTCCTCCCTCCCTTTTCTTCCTCCTCACTTTCCTCCTCCCCCTCCTTTTTCCTTCTCTTCCTCCTCTCCTCTCCTTTCCTTCCTCCCTCCCTTTTCCTCTTGTTCCTCCCTCCCTCCGTCCTCTTCCTCCTCTTGTCTCTCTTTCTTCTTCCTCCTCATCTCTCTTTCCTTCCTCCCTCCCTTTTCTTCCCTCCTCCTCCTCCTCCTCACTTTTCCCTCCCCCACTTTTCCTTTTCCTTCTCTTCTTCCTCTCTTTTCCTTCCTTCCTCCCTCCCTTTTGTTCCTCCTCTCTTGTTCCTCTATCCCTCCCTTTTCTTCCTCTCTTCTTCCTCCCCTTAATCCTCCTCTCTCCCTCCTCCTCTTCCTCCTTCTCTCTCCTCCCTCCCCCTTTTCCTCTTCTCTCCCTCTTCCTCTTGTCTCCTTCGTCTTTTCCTCCCTCCCTCTCCTTTCCTTCCTCCTTCCCTCCCTCCCTCTTCTTCCTCCCTCTTCCTCCCACCCTTTTCCTCCTCCCTATCTCCCTCTCTTCCTCCCTTTCGCTCCTCTCCTTCCTCCTCTCCCCTCCCTCCCTTCTCCTCCTCCATCACATAGTTTTGCTCCCTTGTACGCAAATTCTCTCATCACCGCTATTTACATCGAATCTCACCTTGTTCTCATGTTTTATGTTTCCTGTTGGCCAGCCCTTTTGCTCTCAGTCCCAAAATGAGGACAGGGAAGGCAGCGAGAGTGACGAGGAAAGAGGGAGCAGGAGAAAGACAGGCCTCTGGGCTACGTTGTAAACCAGGATTGTTTACGACAATTGTTTTGACCTGCGAGGAGGGGAGGCTGAATTTCAGGAGAGGCTTCCCGGAGCAGCCACGGTTGGTGCCCTGGCTCCCCTCTCTGCCTCACGTCCTCACGTTCTGTCGCCTCCCTTCCCCTCCAGCCACGCGCACCTCCACCCAGGTGAACTTCCCCATCGACTTCTTTGAGCACAACCAGCAGCTGACGGACGTGGAGTTTGGGGGCAACGATCTCCTGCAGGTCTACAACGCCCAGCAGATCAAGCACCGCCTCAACTCCACCGGCATGTACGTGGCCAACACCAAGGTAGGACCCGGCAGAGGTTCAGCGGTGGCAAGGAAGCCCCTCCCCGGCGGCTGGCGGGAGGAGAGGCCGAGCCCCCAGCCCTTCCTGCCTCTTGAAGCAGCGCCTGTCCTTCCTCTGTAGCCCGGCGGCTTCACCCTGGAGGTGACCAACAACAACAGCACCATGGTGATGACCGGCATGAGGGTCCAGATCGGGACCCAAGCCATCGAGAGAGCCCCTTCCTATCTGGAAGTCTTCGGGCGCACCTTGCAGCTCAACCTCAGCCGCCCCCGGTGGTTCGACTTCCCCTTTACCCGCGAGGAAGCGCTGCAGGCCGACAAGAAGCTGACCATTTTCAGTAAGAGCCCTGGTTTGTGTCATCTTTGTGGATGCCAGTGACAGAGCCACCCTGGTCCCTTAGGAAGGAAAGACACTCGGCGCCATTGGGATGAAGCCATAGGATCTTTTGCTAAAGCAGCGGTTCTCAACCTATGGGTCGCGACCCCATTTGGGGTCGAACGACCGTTTCGTGGGGGTCGCCGGACACCGCGGTCTGCCATTTTGTTTTTTTTTTGTTTTTGTTTTTTTCGTCGCGCGCGCGCCACGCATGCACGGTTTGGGCCGTTGCGCGCGCGCCGTGCATGCGCGGATCGGGCTGTTGCGGTCCGCCATTTTGGTTTTTTTTTTGTCGCGCGCACGCTGCGCATGCACGGTTCGGGCCGTCGCACGTGCACCGCGCATGCACGGATCAGCCCGTCGCGGTCCGCCATTTTTTTTCATCACGCGCACGCTGTGCGTGCGCGGTTCGGGCTGTCGCAATCTGCCGTTTTGTTTTTTTTTGTCGTGCGCGCACCAGGGTTGCGCCAGGGTCGCGCCGCGCATGGGCGGGGCAAGTGGGGTCTCAACCTGAAAAAGGTTGAGAACCACTGCGCTAAAGGCTGCTGGCTGCAGGAAAGTCAGGCTAGAACTAGATTTCCTGCGTGAAAAGGTCACAGATTGTTCCCCCCATCCCAGCCCTCCCTCCCCCCAGGACCAGTCTGTCTTCAGCCAATGAAGAATCTTTTAGCTCTTTGGGGAACGCTGAGAGGTTTGGGGCACAATTCAGTCTCAGGCTAAGCGGCCTTGAGCGCTGGCACAAACCGGTTCCATCTTTCCCTGTTCTTTGTCAAGCGGTCGTCCCCCTCCTTATTTCCCATCGCATCCCCATACAGCTTTATTGCCCATTGGCCCTCCGTCCCCTCAGCCTTTAGTGCCAGGATGCCAGCGAGGCACCAGAGCCAAAGATGGCAGACTTGACAGTCACAAACAAAGTCTCTGGAGCTGGCAGGGGGTTTCCCATTGCAGCCGGCTATAGTTTGTTGAAGGGTGGCTTGTGGGTGGAGCATCAGGATGCCGAGCAATCATCTTGGTGTCAACACTGCAAATATTGTATATTCTTGCTTTGACAATATGCAGAACTGTCTGGTATTTTTGGGGTTAATACAGAGCAGATGGGGGTGGGAGCAAAGCTCGGGAAAGAAAGAGGAAGGGAACCTTTGACCTTCACACTAATTGGGTAACGTGAGACATGACAGCTAATTTAGGGAGGGAACATGCTGATAATTAAACTGCTCAGAGGAAGAGAACTTAGTTCTTAGCATAAGCCTGTTTATGCCTGAGCCGACATTTTGTAACAATAAAAGACTTTTAGGAAAATAAAGGCCTGGAAGTTCTTTGAAGTGTTTCATTAGCCGGAACCGTTAACACTTGGTGTTTATGAATGGTAGCAGCAGGTGGAAAAGATGCCAGGAGGCCCGCAGGCTGGGGGTGTGGATGGAAGGTGCTCAGTGGCCGATTGACCCGGCCTCCCTTCTTTTCCCAACTGCAGTCGGGGCCTCTGTGGACCCTGCCGGAGTCACCATGCTGGACGCCGTCAAAATCTACGGCAAGACCAAGGAGCAGTTTGGCTGGCCGGACGAACCCCCGGAGGACTTCCCGTCGGCATCCGTGAGCAGCGTCGGCCCCCCAAATCTGAATCAGGGGAACGGGAATGGGGACACGGAGTCGGCGGCCCCTGCAGCCGTGGGCGGCACCGTCCTGGAGAGGTAAATTGTAAATTCTGCTCCTCTCTGTGGAGCCGCTTCCTGGCCAGATTGGACATCAATCCTAGCATATCCACCGCGCAGGGCGTTTTTTCGTGCAAGGGGGGGGGGCAACCTTGGCAACTTTTAAGACTTTGTTGACTTCAACTGGCTGGGGAATTCTGGGAGTTGAAGTCCACAAGTCTCAAAGTTGAGAAGATTAGACCCCCCCCCTGCTTTAAGCAACTTCTCATCTGTCTTTGCACGTATGTTTTGGAGACATGGGGGCAGACAGTCTATGCCCGGCCTGCTCTCTGTCCAGGATACACCATCCACCTGCTGTTTGTAGCTCCTGTGCCCCCCCCCTCCCCTTTAAGTTCTCTCTTTGCCTTTTAACCCTCCCCTGTTCATTCCCTCCTGAGAAGGCTCAGCTTTTTTTCCCTCCAGGGCAGTTTTGAGGCAAAGAAATCTCAGTCAGGAAGAGGTGGACTACACCGCAGGAGGAACTTTGCTCGCTTGAGTTTTGCTTTTTTGTTTAATGGAAAGGGCAGGAGGAGAGAAGGAAAGGAAGGGGGCGATTCAAGAAGAAAATCTGAAAACGGGGTGTGTGGAGCTGGGGTGGAGACCCCCACTTCATCCCCAGTGGGTCTCTGCTCTGCACGTGTAAATATTTCATATTTACTTCATTCCTGAGGTCCAGGAAAAGTCTGTTCAGTGTGCTGGAGAGTCATCTTTCCTTGAAAACATACATGTTTTTCCCCAATGTTTCTGGGAAGCATCTTTCTGGATGCAGCTCCTGCACTTCCAAGAGGCTGCACTGAGCAGCACCAGCTTTGGAACTCTCCGCTACTGGAGATTGGCACAAAGCGCAACGTCTTAGTGGCACTTGAGGGCTCAAAAATTCACCGTGACCCAGGAAGCTGAATTTTCCTGGATGTCTTTCTCTCTCCGAGATTCACTGCAGGATTCCAGTGCCACCGGGAGGAGCTGACTTGGCCTCTGTCTGTCAGATGTGATCTTGTGCCTTGGGGTTGAGGACTG
This sequence comes from Bothrops alternatus, assembly GCA_034064705.1. Classification (NCBI taxonomy): domain Eukaryota; kingdom Metazoa; phylum Chordata; class Lepidosauria; order Squamata; family Viperidae; genus Bothrops; species Bothrops alternatus. The sequence goes on along the minus strand of JARGCV010000226.1, from coordinate 143,930 downwards.
GCTCTGCCACTTGTCCCCCACTCCCCACCCCCACTTATTTATTTATTTGTTTGAGTTCTGTGCCACCCATCTCCTCTCCAAGGTGGGTCTGGGCGGCATCCTTAGCTGGCGCCCTCCAGACCTCTTTGACAAGGCCAGGGTCGGGCTGGACTTCTTCTCCTGTTTACTAGCTGAAATTCTGCAGCCAGCTCTGTTTTGCACCGTGGGCCATGAACTCTAGCTCATTGGCAAGGATCAAGAGGGACAGTTTTACTCCCACGGAATTGTCCACTGCTCAAGAGTTCAGCCAGCTGAGCCCCATAACGTTCAATCCATACAGTCTGGATCATTACAGACCGGGAAAAGAAGTCAAATTCTCAGCAAGCCAAGCTCAGCCTTCTACGGGTTCCTGCAGCCTGCTGGGACTAAGAAGTTGGCATGTTGGGCAAAGTTTGTTAGGACTGGCAGGGTCTTCCAGCCCCCCTGCTCAGCTTCCCCCTAGGGGCAACCTTTGAAGAATGTCCGGAGACTGCAGGTTGTCCAGAATGCAGCCGCGCGTGCTGTCTTGGGTCTCCCAAGACATGCTCATATCACTCCAGCCCTCCGTGAGCTGCACTGGCTGCCAATTGGTCTCCGAACACAATTCAAAGTGTTGGTTATGACCTATAAAGCCCTTTATGGCAATGGACCAGGATACTTGCGGGACCGTCTTCTGCCTCATGAATCCCAGCGACCGGTCAGGGCACATAGGGTTGGCCTCCTACAGGTCCCGTCTGTCAGGCAATGTCATCTGGCGGGACCTAGGGCCAGGGCCTTCTCCGTTGCTGCCCCAGCCCTCTGGAACCAGCTTCCCACGGAGGTCGGTACTGCTTCCTCCCTCCTAGCTTTCCAAAAACTATTGAAGACCTATTTATGCCGACAGGCTTGGGGGGTATGAACTCTGTTCTGCCCCCGGGCCTAGGATTGTGCTTCCATCTATTTGATTGTGTTTGCATGTTGTATGTATGGATCTTTGTTTGGATGTTGATCATTATTATTAAATTTTTATATGTTGTTGTATTGTTGTTGTGAGCCGCCCCGAGTCTTAGGAGAGGGGCGGCATAGAAATTTGATAAAATAAATAAATAAAATAAAATAGAGCAGCGGTCCCCAACCCCTGGTCCGTGAACCAGTACCGGTTGCACGCCAGCAACCGGTCCGCACAAACAAGCAAAGCCCCATCTGTGGGATGCAGGCAGCACACAAAACCACGCCCCCTCCGGTCCGTGGAAAAACCTCTCCACGGAACCGGTCCCTGGCGCCCCAGAGATTGGGGGCCTCTGCCCTAGAAGCTTCTCTCCACTCTCCTTCGGAGTAAAGGAATTTGAGCCATTCTCAAAGAAATACACTTTTATTTGGGTCCGGTTTTGTCCACGCGCCTCGCTTCCTTCTTCCCCCCCCCCAATTCCCAGCTCCGTTTAGTTTGCCGACTCCCTTTGTTGAGTTTCTCTTAGGATGTGTCTTTCTCAATTCTGGCTCTGTGAGCTTCGTATCTTTTCATTTATATCTGCCTGTATTATTTTTCTCCTCCCCCCCTTTCCTTTCGCTCCCCCCACCCCAAAAAGTTCTGAAACTGAGTCCTTAACCACCCTGGACCGGTCAGTATCCTGCCTGTCTCTGCACGAATGGTTTTGGGTGACAGAGACGGCTGCCCACTGCTTCCATCCCCCTGGCTGTTTTTTTCCCCCCGTGCGCGTGTTCATACGTACGGTTGGTTGGTTGGTTGGTTAGTTGGGGATCTTTAAATAATTATTCTCCACCGCGCTGCTTAATAACAGGGGTCCCTTGCATGGCAGATTACATTAGCAAAAAAAAAAAAGTGAAAGAAAAAACTCATCTCTTCAATTTCCTGCTTGGCTTCCCTCTGGGTCTCTCTGATCCTGGCTAACTGTTACCTGCCGTCTAGGCTAAAAAAAAAACGAAGGGCAGAGCTTGACCAGCTTTTGGGAAGGGTGAGATGGGGTGAACCTGCAACTTGCCTGTGTGTTGTGTGAACGAAGTCCCTGAGATACGCCCCAAAAGGGACATGCTAACTCTGTTTGTTTTTCTGGCTCACATCCTTTCTGGTTTGTTTTTTTTTTAACCTAGAACAGAGGTAGGTAATCTTGGCTCTTTTATGACTCATGGACTTCAACTCCCAGAATTCCTGAGCCAGCCACACTGAGGGGAACGGGAGAGGTTTCCGAGCTGAGCCAGGTTGGCTCAGGAATTCTGGGAGTTGAAGTCCACAAGTCACAAAAGGGCCAAGGTGGCCTACCCCTGACCTAGAAGGAGATCCCTTTTTGTAAGTTGTTTTTCACAGCTTGTTTCAGATGCTTGCTAGATGAAGAAGGTTTGAGCCATCTTAAAACTGGGAACTCACCGAACTGCTTGTTGGGTCTGTTCTGCTTTTCTCCCTTTGGCAGTGCTCTTGCCCGGCTGATACGCACAGTGAAGGCTGGAAGGGATTAACTCAAAATTGGAACCTTGTAGATAAAAGACACAGCAATCGTTCCCAAGTGGGGGTGGGGGAACGTTCCAAAGGAGGCTCAGCTGGGATGCATCCTTTAAAAAAAATCCATCCCTCTCAGCAGCCCAAAAGAATGGAATTGCTGATGTGGTCAAGAGATCCGAGTTAAATAAGCGAAATATCTACAGGAAATGGTTTCCTTCAAAGGCACCTGGACTTCTTCCTTGGGGTTTTTTCTCCCCCTTGAAAACATTTCACTTCTCATCCAAGAAGGTTCCTCGGCTCTAACTTAGTTAACTCAGAAGTGAGGAAGCTCCATGGATGAGAAGAAAAATGTTTTCGGGGGGGGGAGCAAGAAAGTCCTTTTGGAAAGCACCTTTGGGACAACGAGCGGAAGAGCAAGTGAGACCTAGAATTGTTGCGGGCGTCTTTGCCTTCTGCTCCAAAGTAGAATCCAGAGAACTAGAAAATCATCAGCCTGACATTGATGGCTTGGAAGAGTTTAGAGTAGCTCACCCAGAATCACTGCTTTCTCACCCATTGTGTCATGGTTCCAACAGATGAAGCTCTTCAAAGAACTTTGAGGCCTTGTTTACCTTAAAGAATCTTTTATTCGAGTAGCAACACATCAGCAGGTACATAGGCCAAGCCAAAATCTCAATTCCCCTCCCCTAAGCACATAGTATCAAAGCACAATTCCCTCCTCTAATAAGTGATCATAAATCACATTCTCCAATTAGTTTGAAATGCAGGCTTTCCCTCCTTTACTCCAATCCGCCATTCCTTACCATCTCTTATTTCAAAATCCCTGAATTCACACACTATTACAATATTGTTATGTCTAACTAACTCCCATCACATTCCTCCTCCCCCCCCCCCAGCATCATCTAATTCTAAGAGTAAAGCATAAGAGAGAAAAAGGCTGCATCTCCATATGTTGTCAAAGCAAGAACATCCAATGTTAGCAGCGTTGACAACAGGCCGATTAGATAAGATAAAATAACCTTTATTGTCATTTTTTTCCTGTGGGCACAACGGCACACATTAAAAACGAAATTTAGTTGCTTGCTCTTACATGTTACATAACACACCTTGAAAACACACTATATACAGCATACGTATACACCTACACCCTTACATATAAGTAACATATAAATATTAATCATGCTGCTGATGTAATAGATCCCCAAGCATCCATGTCTTTGTGTTTTCTCTGGAGAAAACAAGTTTCCTGACACTTAGCTGATCCCCACCACCATCACCCCACCAGGAGCTAGAGGTCTGCCCTAAAACAGCCCTGAGTTTTTTCGAAAACGAGCCAGATTGCCCTGGACCTGCATGGTGCCTGCAGCAGCTCTTTGCTTTTATTCCTTTTCTCTGCACTGGGGCAGGCGGGGAGGGGGCGGGGGGGAGAGAGAGCAAAGGGTTTGGCATTCCCGACTGCTCCCCGCTTTTCTTCCCCAGCCACCTGGGGCTCTCGTGTCGAGCCATTTCTGACCCGCCCTCTTCTACTTATCTCCTGCAGGCTAGTCGTGAGTTCTTTAGAAGCCCTGGAAAGTTGGTTTGCCGTCGGGCCAGGCAACGAGAAGGCAAGTTCCCTTTGCTATGGGGAGGGTGGGGTGGGGTGGGTTGTGGGGAGGGAGGTGTGGGAAGAGAACGGGGGCACCTGGACGCTTGGGAGGCGCTGACTCCTTGGACCATTGTGCTGAAGCAGAGATTTGTCCAGAAATGAGCTCCTGGTCCTCCATCCAAATTAAAATTCAGACAGGCAGGAGCCCCCCCCCCTCCTGGGTCTGAGCAGGCAGTGGCATTCTCCCTTCTCGCGTGGGGGGGGGCTTCCCAATCCCCAAAGCAAGCACAGCCTGACTGGGATTGTTCGCCCGCAGGAGAAAACCAAGGCTGCCACACAAGAGTTAGCCACCATGCTTCTCTCCACACCGGCCCCTTCCAGCGTCCAGCAGCAGACCAAGAGCCTCCTGGCCAGCCTCCACGCCAGCCGCTCAGCTTACCACAACCACAAGGTGAGCAAAGCCAGTTTCCTTCCCGGCACGGCATCCCAGATCCTTCCGTTTGCTGTCCTGCAGAGTCCCAGGGGAATTCGGGAGACTCTCAGCAGGCCTTGCCTCGGTTTCCACATGCAGCTTGGGCAGGGATAGGCAACCTTGGCTCTTTTATGACTCCTGGACTTCAACTCCCAGAATTCCTCAGCCAGCATGGGGGAACTATGGCCCCCTCATGACTCGTGGACTTCAACTCCCAGAATTCCTGAGCCAGCCATGCTGAGGGGAAAGGGAGAGGTTTCCAAGCTCAGCCAGGCTGGCTCAGGAATTCTGGGAGTTGAAGTCCACGAGTCATAAAATAGCTGAAGTTGCCTACCCCCCCCCCCGGCTCATATATGACTCGTGGACTTCCAGAATTCCTGAGCCACATGGGGGAACTATGGCTCCTTTCATGATTCGTGGACTTCAACTCTCAGAATTCCTGAGCCAGCATGGGGGAACTATGGCCCCCTTCATGACTGGTGGACTTCAACTCCCAGAATTCCTGAGCCAGCCATGCTGAGGGGAAAGGGAGAGGCTTCCAAGCTCAGCCAGGCTGGCTCAGGGATTCTGCGAGTTAAGTCCACGAGTTATAAAAGAGCCAAGGTTGCCTACCCCTGGGCTGGGGGAATGAAGGCCTTTCAGCCTCCTTCCGGATGAAAGGTCAGGTGTCCACACACACACACACACACACACACACACACACACACACCAACTCCAGGGAAGAGAGCACCCCTGCTGCTGGCACTGGTGTTGTGGCATCAGGTGAGCACAGCTTTGTGAGGAAGGCCTCATCTCAGCTATTCCCTTCAACTCTTGAAGCAGGCAGCATTTCAACAAAAGGAGCTTTTATTGAGAGAAAGTGATTGCAGAGAAAGCAGGCAGGATCTGAAGTTCCCGTGCAAAAGCATTAAGGTCAGGCTCTTCAAACTTGGCCCTTTTGCGGAATTCTGAGAGTTGAAGTCCACAAGTCATAAAAGGGCCAAGTTTGAAGAGCCCTGCATTAGGTCGAAGCCCATTGTTCAAAAGCTCTCCCAGCTGCCCAGTCCATTTGCAGCCAGTCCAGAGGAGCGAAGTGTGCTGAGAATTCCAGGCAGAGAAGGGGATAAGAAATCTTTCCCAGGCACCGTGTCCTTGCTTCTCCAGAGCTGAGACAAAGCAGATCCCTCCCCTCCTGCCCCAATTCCTAGGAAGATGCCTCAAAGCAAAGGAAGAACAAAGCAAAATGCATATGTCATAGGACAGCCCTGAGGTTCCCATCAACATGGCAGTGTCCCAGTAGGGATCTATGGCAGGGCTCTTCCAGCTTGGCCCTTTGATGACTTGTGGACTTCAACTCCCAGAAGTGCCTGGCTGAGGAATTCTGGGAATTGAAGTCCACAAGTCATCAAAGGGCCAAGTTGGAAGACCCCGATCTATGGGGGGACCTGAGTGTGACCGATTCAGCTCTTTCCTTTTGCGTGGTCTGTCCCTGCAGGATCAGGCCCTGTTGAGCAAAGCCATCCAGTACCTCAGCACCTCTAACAAAGAAGGGAAGGACATGGAGCCGGAGGTTTTCCAGAGGCTGGTCATCACGGCCCGCTCCATCGCCATCATGCGGCCCAACAACCTGGTCCATTTCACGGAGTCAAAGTTTCCGTCTCTAGACGCAGGTAGGCGAAGCTCCTCCCTCTGCTCGAATACACGTCTACACCCTACACGCCCCCGGCTTTCCTCTTCCTGTGTTGGGTTGTGGTTTGGGGGGTTTTTTTTGTTTTTTTTTGAGAACAGGGTGTGCCTTTGGGGGGCTTGGGGTGGTGGGACCCAGCTGCTCAGCTAAAAAGCTTTCCTTAAATTTTCAGAAAGCGGCGAAGAATGTCAGGAGGCTACGAAGGTCGTGGAAGGAGAAGGGTGCACTTTTATTACCCAGCTGGTCAACCATTTCTGGAAACTTCACGCCTCAAAACCCAAGAATGCCTTCCTGGCGCCGGCTTGCTTGCCAGGTGGGTGCCATCTTTCTCGAGCTGATCAGACGTGGCTGCCCCAGTGCAGCAGCAGCTCCTAGATTGCTCGGTGCCAGGCCCACGGCCTCTTGCCAGGCTTCCCAAACCGACTCTTGGTCCAACTGAACTGTTTGGAGTTGCTGCCTTCTATCTCCGCACCCTGTAATGGTCCATCTTCTCCAGGCTCCTCTTAACAATCCCCTCCCTCCCTCCCCATTCCTTCCTTCCTTCCTTCCTTCCTTCTTTCCTTCCTTTGTTTTCTTCCTTCTTCGCCCTCCCTCCTTCCTTCCTCCCTCACTTCCCTCATTCCTCCCTCCCCTTCCTTCCCTCCCCATTCCCTCCCTCCCTTCCTTCCCTCCCTCCCTCCCCCTCCCTTCCTTCCTCTCTATTTTCTTCCTTTTTCACCCTCTCTCCCTCCTTCCTTCCCTCCTTCCTCCGTCCCCTTCCTTTCCTTCCCATTCCCTCCCTCCCTCTGTTCGTTCCTTCCTTCTCTGATTCTTTCCTTCTCCCTCCCTCCCTTCCTCCCTCCCTTTCTTCCCTCCTCCCATTTCTTCCTCCCTCCCCCATTCCTCCCCTCCCCTCACTTCCACCATTCCTCTCTCTCACCATTCCTCCCTCCCTCCCTTTCTTCCTTCCTTCCCCCATTCCTCCCTCCCCTCCTTGTTCCCCCGGAGCAGAGAGGGCTTCTGTCAGTTTGCGCCCAAGATTCCCAGTCTCTCTGAGCCCCCCTCGCGCTTCCTCCCTGTGCCGCAGGCCTGACCCACGTCGAGGCCACCGTCAGCGCCCTCGTTGACATCCTCCATGGCTACTGCATCTGCGAGCTGGACTGCATCGACGCCGCCTCCAAAATCTACACACAGATGCTGCTGTGTCTGGTACGTGGCTTCACGGATTGTCTTGGCTTCTCTCGTGAGCGATCGGGGCAGCCTGTGTGTCTTTGTAGAAGGACAGCGCGTGATTTCTCTCTCTCCCCCCCCCCCCCGGTCAGAGCCGGGAGACCGACTGAGGACCTTAGAGCAGCCCCCCCCCCCGACCTTTTGGGCACCAGGGACTGGTTTCTTGGAGAGAGATTTTTTCCACGGACCGGAGGGGGGCGTGATTTCCGCGTGCTGCCTGCATCCCACGGAGGACGCTTTGCTTGTTTGCGCGGACCGGTTTCTGGCACGCTGTGGACCGGTGGTGGTCCACGGACCGGGGCTTGGGGACCCGTGCCCTAGACAGAGCAGCAGGAGAGGCCTGGCTTGTCTCTTGCACCCTCAGCTGTTGGTTGACCGTGGCAGGGAGCAGCCCAACCTTGTGGGAATTGGCAGCCTGGTCACAATCCCACTGTGGGGGGAGAGGGTAGTCAGAGCCATCCGCTCCTCCTCCTGGAGCACCCGAAGGAGGAGAGGCAAAAGGGCTGAGAACTCAGCCGTCTCCGCTAGCCACGCCTGCGGCTGCCCGGCTCAGATTCACGCCGGGTGTCAGCTCCCATAATCCCCAACCAGAAGGACAGGTGGCAATCTGGGCTGGACAGAAGCGCGGCTCACTCCTTCGCATTTGCCGGCGAGGAAGAGGCCAGCTTCTCCCGCTGCCCTGCATCAGCGAACATAAACCAAGTTAGCGAGGTCCGAACCCTGTGTGAATGCAGCTAGAGCATTCCTCTGCAGGGCTGCAACCCCTGAGCTTAATGTGTTATTTGCTACTTGCCTTCCAGGATCCGGCGGTGAGCTTCTCCTGCAAGCAAGCGCTGATCCGGGTGCTGAGGCCGCGGAACAAGCGGAGGCACGTGACCTTGCCCTCTTCCCCTCGAAGCAACACCCCCATGGGTAAGGGGCGCACACTCTTTTTGGGCCTCTGCATTGGCCACACTGGGGAAGGGGCAAACGAAGCCTCGGCGGAAGTCCCAGCAGGGTGGATCAGCCCCTGGAGAAGTCTTTGAGGAGACCCCAGCAGCATCTCTCTCTCCATCCTCGGGAGGGTCACATCCCCCCTGGGTGGGACTGGAGAGGTTTTTCTGGCCCTGTCTTCTCTCTCTCTCTCTCACTCACTCTCTCACTCACTCTCTTTCTCTCTCTCTCACTCACTCACTCTCTCACTCACTCTCTCTCTTTCTCTCTCTCACTCACTCTCTCTTTCTCTCTCTCTCTCTCTTTTGTTCTTTTTAATACTGAATTTGTGACTTTTTATTAGATGATAGAACGAAATACCAAAATTCAAAAGCAAATAGTAGGACACAGTGGGGAGGGGAAAGGGGGAGAAAAGTGAGGGGGAGAAGGGAGAAAGAAAAGAGAAGGCCCCGACTTCCGACTTCCTCTGTTGCAGTGGAACAAAGCATCCAACCTCAAGTTTTTACCCTTCCGTAATAGAATAAATGAGCCATTTCTATAACAGCAAGTCAATCTAGTCAGTAAAATCCAAAATCAACATTTCTTTTTTTTTTTTCAAGCACAAAATTCAGAAGCGGTCTCCCAAGTAGAAACTTAATATTTTTTTTCTTAAATCAAAACAGTCAATTTTGCCACCTCTGCCAGCTCCATCCACTTCTGTAGCCATTCGCCCACGATGGGAATCGCAATGTCCTTCCATTGGTGCGCATACGGTAGTCTTCCTGCCGTCAACGTACACAAGACCAAAGTTCCGATTTTTCCCCCCAAGTCTTTTTCCATTAAGCCCAAAAGAAAAGTTTCTGATTTCATCTCAATCTTCATTTTAAGAATTTTCTGTTTTAGGATGTGAGTCCTACTCCAGTATTTCTTCGTTTTATCCCATGTACACCGTAGATAATAAAGGGTCCCCCCCATCTCTCTCTCTGTCTCGGTGTCTCTCTCTGGCGTTCGCTCTCTCTCTCACTCTCTCAGGCTCTCTCTCTCTCGCTCTCTCTCTCTCTCTCTCTCTGGCTCTATCTCTTGCTCTCTCTCTGGCTCTCTCTCTCGGTCTCGCTCTCTCTCGGTCTCGCTCTCTCTCTGGTGCTCTCTCTCTGGCTCTCTCTCTCTCTCTTGGTCTCTCTCAGTCTCAGGCTCTCTCGGTCTCTCTTTCGGTCTCTCTTGGTCTCGGTCTCTCTCTTGGTCTCTCTCTCGGTCTCTCTCTGTCTTTCTCTCTCTCTCTCTCTATCTCTCTGTCTCGGTCTCTCTTGGTCTCTCTCGGTCTCGCTCTCTGGTGCTCTCTCTCTGGCTCTCTCTCTCGGTCTCTCTCTCTCTTGGTCTCTCTCTCTCTCGGTCTCTCTCTCTCTTGGTCTCTCTCTCTCTCTCTCGGTCTCTCGCTCTCTCAGGCTCTCTCGGTTTCTCTCTCTCTCTCTGGCTCTCTCAGCCTCGTCTCCGATGCATCTGGCTGGACTTAGCAGGACTTCTCTCTCTTTTTTTTTAAACATCCAGGTGACAAAGATGATTATGATGATGACGATGCTGATGACAAACTGCAGACCCCCAGCCTGCCCAGCGGGGAGGATATTCGGCAGGAGAGCCAGGAGCAAAATGAGGTGGATCATGGAGACTTTGAGATGGTGGTGAGTCTCTTTCTGGGCCAGCCGCTCAGCCTGGAGAAGAAGTGGGGCATTGGGATACTTCTTTGGAATGTGCGTAGGGGGGTCTTAAATCTAAATTAGGGGGGTCAAAGGGTATAGTGCCCCCAGAGGTATAATGGGGGGAATGGGGGTGTCTAATGCAGCAGGCCAAAATGCTTAAGCCTTGAGCTTGGTTAGAAGGCAGTACTGCAGGCTACCTCACTGCTCACTCCAGGAGTTCGATCCTGACCGGCTCAAGGTTGACTCAGCCTTCCGTCCTTCTGAGGTCGGTCAAATGAGGACCCAGATTGTTGGGGGACAATATGTAAACAGCTTAGAGGGGCTGCAGAAATTGTTGAAGCTGTATATAAGTCCTATTGCTTGGGAAGGGAGGGAAAATGAGAAGGACAGGAAATAAGGAGAAGCAAGGAAGGAAGCCGTGATGGTGCAGTGGTTAGAATGCAGGATTGCAGGCTGACTCTGCCTACAGCCAGGAGTTCGATCCCAACCGGCTCAAGATTGACTCAGCTTTACATCCTTCCGAGGTCGGTAAAATGAGGACTCAGATTGTTGGGGGCAAGTTGCTAACTCTGTAAACCGCTTAGAGAGGGCTGTAAAGCAGTATATAAGTCTTCTTGCTTGGGAAGGAAGGAAGGAAGGAAGGAAGGAAGGAAGGAAGGAAGGAAGGAAGGAAGGAAGGAAGGAAGGAAGGAAGGAAGCTGTGGTGGCACAGTGGTTAGAATGCAAGATTGCAAGCTGACTACCCACTACCAGCAGTTCGATCCTGACCGGCTCAAGGTTGACTCAGCCTTCTGAGGTTGGTCAAATCAGGACCCAGATTGTTGGGGGGGCAACAGACTGACTCCGTAAACCGCTTATACAGGGGGCTGTAAAGCCCTGTGAAGCGGCATATAAGTCTGAGTGCTTGGGGAAGGAAGGAAGGAAGGAAGGAAGGAAGGAAGGAAGGAAGGAAGGAAGGAAGCTGTGGTGGCGCAGTGGTTAGAATGCAGGATTGCAAGCTGACTGCCCAGTTCGATCCTGACCGGCTCAAGGTTGACTCAGCTTTCCATCCTTCTGAGGTTGGTCAAATCAGGACCCAGATTGTTGGGGGGGCAACAGACTGACTCCGTAAACCGCTTAGAGAGGGGGCTGTAAAGCCCTGTGAAGCGGCATATAAGTCTGAGTGCTGTTGCTCTTTGGCACCTCTCCTGCTCTTAGTCTGAGACGATGGTCCTGGAAACGGCTGACAACGGGAACAACGGGAACCCGTCTCCCCTGGAGGCTCTCCTGGCTGGGGCCGAGGGCTTCCCCCCCATGCTGGACATCCCTCCTGATGCCGACGACGAAACCATGGTCGAGCTGGCCATTGCCTTGAGCCTGCAGCAGGACCAGCAGGGTAAGAGAGGCAGGCAGCCCCCTCCCCGCAGCAACGTGGGAGGGGGGTGGGTGGGACCTCCTATGCAGACCTGGGCAAGGTCAGGCCTCCTGTGCTGTCGAGGCCGGGAGAATGTGGGGGGTCCTGGATACGGAGGAGAAAAATGGAGGCTTGCTTGTGGGTTCCTCCCGTAACCCTGGAGTTGATTTCTCCCGCCCTTCCTCTCCCCCCCCCTCTCTCTCCCCCCTAGGCAGCAGCAGCAGCGCTCTCGGCCTGCAGAGCCTGGGGCTGTCTGGACAGGCCCCCAGCACTTCCTCTCTGGATGCTGGGACTCTGTCAGACACCACTGCGTCAGGTAATGCGCAAGGGGTAAAATCCGGACCTTGGGATGGGCGGAGGGCTGGGAGGGGGCGCTTAATCGACCCTGCCTGGATCCCAAGACAGTCCTTCTTGCCTCCAGTTTGAACAGACAGACACCCCCTGGTTTAGTTTTTGAAGGGGATTTCAAAAGGGATCAGGCCACGAAGCCCCCAGCCCTGATTTCTCCGGCCTGCCGAAGGAGCCTAGGCTCTCCGGGGCAGCCGTACTTTGGGCCGGTCCCGTTCGACTTGCTCAGAGGCCGTGTTTGTACTTGTAACAGCTCTCCTTACTCTCCTAGCTCCAGCCTCCGACGACGAAGGCAGCACGGCCGCGACCGACGGCTCCACGCTCCGCACCTCCCCAGCCGACCACGGGGGCAGCGTGGGCTCCGAGAGCGGGGGCAGCGCCGTGGACTCCGTGGCAGGCGAGCACAGCGGTAATCGCCCCTCTGGGTTTTCCCCGTCCCTTGGGGGAGTCTGGGCTGAAGGCCCTCCAGGCCTAGCCTGGGAAAGAAGGGGCCTTCCTCTTCCCCCCCCCCAGCCCCTGGCCAGGCACCTGCAGGGACCGCCGGTGCTCAGCCGCCTGGCTTCCCCTTGCAGTGTCCGGCCGCAGCAGCGCATACGGAGACACGGCGCCCGAGGGCCATCCAGCGGGGCCTGGGAGCATCAGCTCCAGCACAGGAGCCATCAGCACCGCCACGGGGCAGCCGGAGGGCGAAGGCTCGGAAGGCGAGGGGGAAGGCGAAGGGGACGTCCATGCCAGCAACAGGCAAGAGCTCCTTCCTTGCTGGGGGGGGGGGGCTGGGGAGTCACTCCAAGGCTGCAGGGCCTCCTTCGCCCATCCCAGCCGGGGGAACTGCAGCAGGGAGAGCCCAGCCTGGGCAAGGGGAGAAGAAGCGGCTCAGGAACTGAGAGGTGGGAAAGGGCCCCCGTCCGTCCGGCGGCTTTTGTTGGAGGCCCACTTCATGGGCAGGGGACAGTTGTTGAAGTGGTTAGGCCCTTCCTCTTCCTCAGGGCTCACTCCCCTCCGATCCCGCCAAGCAAAAATCCCAGGTAGACTTTCCTGCGGACGTCTCTTTGGGCTACCAGTGGGAACACAATTCATGCTGCTCAGTTGCCAGAGTGTAGTTTTGCAGCCATCCCTCACAAGCTTCCCTTCCTTCCTTCCTTCCTTCCTTCCTTCCTTTCTCTCTCTCTCTCTCTCTCTCTCTCTCTCTCTTTCTCTTTCTCTTTCTCTCTCTTTCTCTTTCTCTTTCTCTTTCTCTCTCTCTTTCTCTCTCTCTTTCTTTCTTTCTTTCTTTCTTTCTTTCTTTCTTTCTTTCTTTCTTTCTTTCTTTCTTTCTTTCTTTCTTTCTTTCTTTCTTTCTTTCTTTCTTTCTCCAGGTTGCACATGGTCCGGCTGATGCTGCTGGAACGGCTGCTGCAAACCCTGCCCCAGCTGAGGAACGTGGGCGGGGTCCGGGCCATCCCCTACATGCAGGTGGGTCTGACTCTCTTCCCCCCCCCCTCCGCCATCTTTGTGATGCGCATGGTGCGTGGATGCCGGATCTTTTCCTCTGTTTGTGGTTTTCTCCTCTGTTTCTCCCTCTTTTACTCGGGCTGGTGCTCAAAGACCAGGTGCAGTTTCTCTCCAAAAGCTGCCCGGTATCCTAAGCCCAGGCTGGAAAGACGGAAGACCTTGTGCGTCCCTCGGTGTAGCTCCTCTCACCGACCCTGCTCTTGTGGCTGCACAGGAGCTTGTTATTCAAATGCTTTTAGTGTTACTTGGAGGGGGAGGAGCCTTCTGTCCACCACGCCTGGGGGACTCCGCCCTCCCCAGCCATTGCTCCTTCCACCTCCCTTGTTCCCAGGTGATCCTGATGCTGACCACAGACCTTGATGGCGATGAAGAAAAAGACAAAGGAGCCCTGGATAACCTTCTTGCCCAGTTGATTGCTGAGCTCTGCATGGAGAAGAAGGTAACACACACACACACACACACACACACCCCTTTCTGCATGACATTCCCAGGATGAGACGTGAACGTAATTGGGGCATGCTATGAGAGGCAGCGGCTCCTCCTTGAAACTCTAAGCTATCAATCAGAATAGAGCTGGAAGGGACCTTGGAGGTCTTCTAGTCCAACCCCCTGCTCAGGCAGGAGAGCCTAGACCAGGGGCCTTCAAACTCGGCCCTTTTATGACTTGTGGACTTCGTCTGGCTGAGGAATTCTGGGAGTTGGAGTCCACCAGTCATCCAAGGTCTGAGTTTGAAGACCCCTGCCCTACACTATGCCAGACAAGGGGCTTTCCAGGCTCTTCTTCAAAGCCTCCCAAGTGGTGAAACACCCACAACTCCTGGAGGCCAGCTGTTCCACTGGCTAATTGTCCTCACTGTTAGGAAGCTTCTCCTTAATTCCAGGTCGCTTCTCTCCTGAATGAGCTTCCCTCCGAAGTCAGACCGGTGGCTTAGGATGGAAACTCATCCAGGAGAGAAGCAATAATCCGAACACTCATCCAGAATCATCCTGAATCAGAGCTGGGGAGAAAAACGCCACTTTTGCAGGCCAGGCTGGGAAGCACCCCAACCTGCTGGCCACTAGAGGGCAGCAGTAGCTCGAGGGAGAACCGAGGGGCTGGGCAGCCCGTGAGCTTCTGGTCAGGCCACTGGTCAAGTTCATTGCCTTTCGGCTCCTGGATGGGTTGCTAATTATTTATTTAATTGCATATCTTTAATTTATTTGCCGCCCACCTTGTAACAAAGTCACTCAGATCTGTAGGCCATAGTGCCAAGTTTGAAAAATACACCCAAGTATTTGCAACGGGGGGGGGAGGGAGAGGTATCAGAGGTAGGCCTGCACCTGTGCACCAATCCTAATTCAGGGGATCAGATGCTTTTTCTCCTGTTTGGGCAAGGGTTTGGACTAGATGGGCAGCCCTTCTCTTAGCCCAGAGGCCCCCAACCTTTGGGGCACCAGGGACCGGTTCCATGGAAAGAGGTTTTTCCGCGGACTGGAGAGTGCGTGGTTTTGTGTGCTGCCTGCATCCTGCAGACAGGGCTTTGCTTGTTTGTGCGGACCGGTTGCTGGCATGCCGCAGCCTGGTACCAGTCCACAGACCGGGGGTTGGGGACCCCTGTCTTAGCCCTTTCCTTTCTCTTTCCCCCCTCCCTCTCCCTCGCAGGACGTGTCCAAGAAAAACGAACGCTCTGCCCTCAATGAAGTCCACCTGGTGATCATGAGACTCTTGAGCGTCTTCATGTCCCGGACCAAGTCTGGTTCGAAATCTTCCATTTGTGAGGTACGTGAGGAGCGTGTCCCGCTGGAACGTCGTGCCCCAGGCGTGTCTGTACGGCTCCTTCGGCAATCAGCACCTCCCACACCTTCCCTTTTATAATTCAGCCAAGGCATGGCTTCCTAATGTCTTCTCCTTTGCCTTTGGAGCCGCCCCATTGCATTCCTCTGTCCTACTTGATTCTTTTGCCTGCGCTTTCGTGCATCCGGGATTTGTCCCAGCTGTTCTTCATCACTGTCCAACTCAGGCACTGTTGTGTCTCAGCCTGAGTGCAAGTAGAGGGGCCAGGCTCCTCGTCCGACTGTGTGGGCAGAAAGGAAGGGCCGTTTTCTCCCCCCCTCCCCAATTCACCCTCCTCGCCCCCTTTCTTGATTGAGAACGCTGCGGGCTCCGGGTTTTGGATCCGGGCAGCAGCCGGGCGGGCTTTGCCCACCAACCCGGCCACGGTTAAAAGGAAGAAAAAAAGGGGGGGTGGCATTTGCAAATGCGATTGTCGGGAGGGCCGAGATGCCGCGCTATCTGCCATGTTTCGAAAGGGCTAAGAGGATTCCGTTGCTAAACGGTGCAGCGCTAAGGCGTATTTCCAGAACGGAAGCTGGCAAAGGTGCATGCCGAGGAAAGCATATTAATATACAAAAGCGCAGAGGTTAAAAATGGAACTGGGAAGGCATCGAATTTTAATGAGCTTATGGGCTCTGGGCTTTGTTTGGATTGAGGAGGGCTTTCTCTAATGGTTTTATTTACACTTGGGGCTCGCCAGTCTCTTCCCCCCCCCTTCCCTTTCCTCCCAAGAGCAGGAGAACAAAACCTGTCAAAGTGCAGATGACCAGTGGGGGCAAGGGACCCAGGCTGGTGTGGGGCGTCTCCTGGCATCTCTTCAAAAGCACCGCTGCCTCCCTCCTCGCTTGCGCAACTGGCCGAATTCCAGAGGAACGGACCGTTTGAAGGAGAGGCAAATGAAAGGGGCTGGAGGCCCCCCCCTCTCTCTCTCTCTCCTCTCTCTCTCACTCTTCTCCTCCTCCTCCTCTTAATCCTCTGCTCGGTGCCCACCGGCATGTGTGTGGAGGGGAGATTAGACTCCAGAGCTGATTGCCATTTTGCCTTCTCTCCCTCCTCCTGCCTCTTTTAAACTAAGCCTCCTTCCGAAGTGTAAAGGCTCCTGTCGCTGCTCTTTTAAGAGAATATCAAAGGCCAGGAAGGGCCCAGACCCCGCAGAAGTGGGGTGGCATTCCCCCTAGGCCATCCAGGGTCGTTCTGTGGTTTCTCTCAGGACCATAGGCCTATAGCCCACCCCCCATCCCTTGGGACCCCTTCATTCTCCCTCCAGGTTGCTTGGCCCCAGAGCCCCCGAGATGATGATAATAATAATGATGATGATGATGGTACAGTTGGAAGGGACCTTGGAGGTCATCTAGTCCAACCCCCTGCTCAGGCAGGAAATCCTACACCGTTTCGGACAAATGGCTGTCCAGTCTCTTCTTAAAAACTTCCAGTGTTGGAGCATTCACAACTTCTGGAGGCAGGTTGTTAATAATAATAATAATAAAGTCGGAAGGGACCTTGGAGGTCATCTAATCCAACCCCCCCTGCTCAGGCAGGAGACCCTAAACCATTTCAAACAAATGGCTGTCCAGTCTCTTCTTAAAAACCTCCAGTGTTGGAGCATTCACTGCTTCTGGAGGCAGGTGGTTCCACTGGTTAATTGTTCTGACTGTCAGGAAGTTTCTCCTTAGTTCCAGGTTGCTTCTCTCTTTGGTTAGTTTCCACCCGATAGAAGCGTCCCTGCCCGTGCTCTTCAGAAGGTCCTGGGTTCAAGGTCACGGCTTCTGCTACCGGTAGTATTCTTGTAGGTGGTCATCTGCCACCCCGTCCCCTTCTCCCCGAGGGAGATGGCCTTGGCGCCAGAGAGGAGTCCCTGCTTGGCCTTCTTGGCTCGGCGTCAGGCTTCCGCTGGCGTGGCAGAGGCTGGGCAGAGAAGGGGCCCTTTCCCTGCCCAGCCCTGCCTTGAGAAGGAAGGAGAGGGAAGCCCCCCAAGGCTGGATCCTGGCTGCCTTGTCTTTAGTCTGGTGAATCACATTGGGGGTTTTTAATACATTTTTTTTTATCTTTTGGGGGTTTGTGTGTGTATAATAGTGCTATTTCACAGCAGGGAGTTTTTTAAAAACAGCATTAAAATGATGACTAAAAAAGAGTGGGCGAGAAAAAGATGCTGGCGATTGAATTCATCACCCAAATCCTGCCCTCCTTGACTGAACTCAGGAGCCCAGAGGGGTCAGCATCGGAATAGAGCTGGAAGGGACCTTGGAGGTCTTCTAGTCCAGCCCCCTGCTCAAGCAGGACAGCCTATCCCATTCGAGACACGTGGCTGTCCAGTCTCTTCTTAAAAACTTCCAGTGTTGGAACATTCACAACATCTGGAGGCAACTTCTGTTCCACCGGTTAATTGTCCTCCCCGTTAGGAAGTCTCTCCTTAATTCCCGGTTGTTTCCCTCCTTGATGGGTTTCCATCCGTGCTTCTCGTCCTGCCTTCTGGTGCTTTGGAAAATAAGCTGACCCCCCCCACCTCTTCTTTGTGGCAGCCCCTCACATACTGGAATACTGCCATCCTGTCCCCCCAGTTAGTCCTTCTTTTGTCCAGACCAGCCAATCCTGCAACTCTCCTTCATATGTTTTAGTCTCCAGGCTTCCTTTCCTCTCATACCAGCAAGGCCAGAAGCTCAGAACAGACGGTTGAGCTGGGGACTTGGGCTGCTGGGTGCTGAGCCTCTGCTTTTAGTTTGCTGCTGCTGGGCCTTCTGGTCTGCCCTGTAAGGGGAAAGCGCTGGGCTCCCTCATTGCTCCCCGTGTCTCCCGCAGTCCTCCTCCCTGATTTCCAGTGCCACCGCGGCTGCTTTGCTGAGCTCCGGAGCCGTGGACTATTGCCTTCACGTCCTGAAGGCCCTCCTGGACTACTGGAAGAACCAGCAGACCGACGAGGAGCCCGCCCCCACCAGCCAGCTCCTGAAGCCCCACACCACCTCCTCTCCTCCCGACATGAGTCCTTTCTTTCTGCGGCAATATGTCAAGGTGAGTTTGCACTGGCAAAAATGTCCCTCCGGTCCAGAGGAATACGCCTCTTGTTTGGTGTTTCTCAGCCTGGGCGTCTTTTAGGATGTGTGGACTTCAGCTCCGGGAATCCCCCAGCTAGCATTCAACACACATTGGTTGGGGCCTAACATTTCCTTTCCAGGATCTGATAAAAAAAACAAAAAACAAAAAACCCTCTTAAAGGAGTTGCCAGAACTTCCGATTTTTTGAAGAATTAGGAACACGGTAGCATAAGCAGTAGCCCTTCGACTTATATGCCGCTTCTCAGTGCTTTACAGTCCTCTCTGAGTGGGTTTACAGAGTCCACCTGTTGCCCCCCAAAAATCTGTGTCCTCATTTTATGGACCTCGGAAGGATGGAAGGCTGAGTCAACCTTGAGCTGGTCAGGATCGAACTGCTGGCTGTGGGCAGAGTCATCCTTCAATGCTGCATTCTAATCATTGCATACTATGGATGGATGGATGGATGGATGGATGGATGGATGGATGGATGGATGGATGGAAGGAAGGAAGGGAAAGGAAGAACAATAGCAATAGCCCTCATTTTACGGACCTCGGAAGGATGGAAAGCTGAGTCAGCCTTGAGCTGGTCAGGATCGAACTGCTGGCTGTGGGCAGAGTCATCCTTCAATGCTGCATTCTAATCATTGCATACTATGGATATATGGATGGATGGATGGATTGATGGAAGGGAAGGAAGGAAGGAAGGAAGGAAGGAAGGAAGGGGATGGAAGAACAATAGCAATAGCCCTCATTTTATGGACCTCGGAAGGATGGAAGGCTGAGTCAGCCTTGAGCTGGTCAGGATCGAACTGCTGGCTGTGGGCAGAATCAGCTTGCAATACTGCCTTCTAACCACTGTACAGGAAGGAAGGAAGGAAGGAAGATAGCAATAGCCCTTAGACCAGTGGTTCTCAACCTTGGGGTCGCGACCCCATTTGGGGTCGCGAGACCATTTCGCGGGGGTCGCCGGGCACTGCCGGCCGCCATTTTGTTTTTTTTATTTTTATTTTTTTAAAAAATTTTTTAAAATTTTTTAAAAAATTTTTTATTTTTTTTAAAAAATTTTTTATTTTTTTTGGCGCGCGCGTGCCATGCACGCTCAGATCCATCCGTCGCGCCGGAAAAAAAATTAAAAAAAAATTTAAAAAAAATTAAAAAAACAAAATGGCGGCCGTGACGGGCGGATCTGCGCATGCGCAGATCGGCCCGTCGCACGCGCCATGCATGCGCGCATCCGCCCATCGCGGCCGCCATTTTGTTTTTTTTGTATTATTATTTTTTAACATTTTTTAAATAAAAAAAACAAAATGGCGGCCCGCGACGGGCGGATGTGCGCATGCGTGGCGCGTGCGATGTGCCGATCCGCGCATGTGCAGATCCGCCCGTCGCGGGCCGCCATTTTGTTTTTTTTTTAAATTTTTTTTATATTTTTTTTAAAAATAAAAAAAAACAAAATGGCGGCCCGCGACGGGCGGATGTGCGCATGCGTGGCGCGTGCGATGGGCCGATCCGCGCATGCGCAGATCCGCCCGTCGCGGTCGCCATTTTTTTTTTATTTTATTTTTTTTATTTTTTAAAAAAAAATAAAAAAAAATTTTGCGCGCGCACGCCCCCGGGTCAGGGTCGCGGCGCGCATGGGCGGGGCAAGTGGGGTCTCAACCTCAGAAAGGTTGAGAACCACTGCCTTAGACGTATATGCCGCTTCACAGTGTTTTACAGCCCTCTCTAGGCGGTTTACAGAGTCAGCCTGTTGCCTCCAACAATCTGTGTCCTCATTTTACAAACCTCGGAAGGACGGGAGGCTGAGTCAACCTTGAGCTGAACTCCTGGCAGTGGGAATGCAGAGTTAACCTGCAATCCTGCATTCCATATCCTGGGCTTTGTTTACTCTTCAGTCTCAGATTCGACTTTTTTCTTGGTCCCGTTTAAACAGCCAAAAGTTTGGTGGGCCGATCATGGTTTAAAGAAGCTTAAATAGTGTTCTTAGAACAGCTTTGCCCAGGTGCATCTTGGAATCAGGGTTCGTTGTTGAAGCTGAATTAAGGATGGAGAATGTTGGATTGTCATAGCTGCTAAAGTTGTCCTTCGTCTCGGCACCCTTTTTCCCCCTTGGTGAGGGCAGGGCTTGCTTTACACCAGGGGTTCTCAACCTTGGCCACTTTAAGACTGGTGGACTTCAACTCCCAGAATTCCTCAGCCAGCTTTGCTGGCTGAGGAATTCTTGGAGTTGAAGTCCACCAGTCTTAAAGTGGCCAAGGTTGAGAACCCCTGCTTTACACAAACAGAGTTTTTGGGAGTCTCGCAAGCCAGCATTAACACGGCCTGCTTGCGACTTTGGTCAGGCCCCCTAAAAGCAGATCTTGCCCTACTTTAACTAGCAGAGAGCCTCCTTTATTCCTGATGTCTGGCGGTGCAGTTTCTCTCTCTCTCTCTCTGTGTGTGTGTGTGTGTGTGTGTGTGTGTGTGTTTCCCCCCTGCACTCATAATTCACAATGGAATAAGCCGAATTAAATGTTCGGCTGCTGTTTTCTGGAAGAATAGAGCCTGCTGAAATTCTTATGGCCTGCAGTGACGGTTGCAATTTTTAATCCCTTTTATTCCTTTCTTTCAAAGGAGCTTGCTGTTTTTCACATTTCTCCTCTTTCTCTCTCTCCCTCTCTCTCTCTCTCCTTCCCTCCCTCCTCAGCTGTAGGAAGAGGCTGGTATTAAGGATGTGGCGTAGCTTATTCCTTATTCCTTTTTTTTTCTTTCTTTCTTTCTTTTTTTAACCCTGGGCAAAAATCCCAGCTTGTTACTCAGTTTTTATTGGGTTGCCTGTCATCTAACATTCATCTCCCCGGCAGAAGTAAAAAAGCAAAATCTCATCCGAAGCAGCGTTGAGAAGGAAGACGGGAGGACAAAAAAAGAAAAATTAAAAAGGGACCACGCTACTTCAGAAGTCTCCCCCTTGGGTGCTTTTGTCTTTCCTGGGGTTGGTGACAGTGTGCCAAAACTGTGGTTCCGCTCTCTCTCTCAGGCTCTCTCTCTCTCGGGGTCTCTCTCTCTCTCTCTCTCTCTCTCTCTCTCTCTCTCTCTCTCTCTCTCTCTCTCTCTCTCTCTCTCTCCCCCTCTCCCTCTCTCTCTCTCTCTCTCTCTCCCTCCCTCCCTCCCTCCCTCCCTCCCTCACACACACACGTATTTAAAAGCTTTTTTTTTTAAAGGAAAGAAATATACAAATGTCCTAATAAAAATGATTCTTCCCTCCATCATCTAAGTCAGAGGCATTCAGCGTTGACAACATTAAGACTCGTGGACTTCAATTCGAATTGAAGTCCACGAGTCTTAAAAGTTGCCAACGCTGAGCACCCCTGCTCTACTTTTTAGCTCACATTTGGTTGGCTGTGGACAGATAATCCTCGGCTTAACGACCACAGTTGAGTCCAAAATTTATGTTGCTAAGTGAGACATTGGTTCAATGAGTTTTGCCCCCATTTTACGGCCTTTCTCGCCACGGTCGTTAAACAAATCACTTCTTTCTTAAGTTAGTAACACGGTTGTTAAGGGAATTCCGGCTTCCCCCATTGACTTTGCTTGTCAAAATGTGGATTGTGTGACCGTCATAAATGTGAGTCAGTTGTCAAGTATCCAGATGTAAATCCCGTGACCGGGGGGGGGGATGCTGCAACGGTCATAAAGTGTGGAAAATAATCACGGGTCACTTTTTTTCAGTGCTGTTGTAACACTAAGCGAACTGTTGTAAGTTGAGGATCACCCTAGTTTGGGTCTGGAGCGCAGTTGACGTTCTTCAGGAGCAGTCAACAGGGTTTGGAACGGGCATCATAGACAGTCCAAAAGCTGTTTTTAAATCTAGGTTTATCAGCGTTGAGCATCCCGTTTAAATCTAGGTTTATAAGTCCCAAAGGTGCTTTTTCCAAGAGGCAAGTGGACTTTCTTGTTTTTCTTTGAAGACGTTTCTCTTCTCATCCAAGAAGCTTCTTCAGCTCTGACTGGATGGTGGGGAATGGGAGGATTTATACTCCTTGCAGACCGCTGGTCATTTGCACTCTTTTAGAGAGTCGTTGAGGCCATTTGGAGATTTATCTATGTCCTCGGGGTCACCTGTGGTGCACATGGGTGTGTGTGGCGCCTTCTTGGAACTGCTGAAAGGACTGTGTGGTAGACTGGACTTTCTTGTTTTTTCTTTGAAGACGTTTCTCTTCTCATCCAAGAAGCTTCTTCAGCTCTGACTGGATGGTGGGAATGGAAGGATTTATACTCCTTGCAGACCACTGGTCATTTGCCTCCTTTCAGAGCGTCGTTGAGGCCACCTGGAGGTTTGGCTGTGTCACCCTGAGGAAATCCTTCCATTCCCCACCACTCAGTCAGAACTGAAGAAGCTTCTTGGATGAGAAACGAAACGTCTTCAAAGGAAAATCAAGGAACTCCAGTTGCCTCTTGAAAAAGCACCTTTGGAACAACTGAGGACACAGACAAACCTCCAAGTGGTCTCAACAACCCTCTAAAAGAAGGCAAAGGACCGGCTGTCTGCAAGGAGTATCAATCCTGCCATTCCCGCACCATCCGGTCAGAGATGAAGAAACTTCTTGGAGGAGAAGCAAAACATCTTCAAAGGAAAAACAAGGAAGTCCAGTTGCCTCTTGAAAAAAAGCCCCTTTGGGACAACCAGGACCTGGAGGACGGAGAACCTCCCTAGACATCTAGGTCTATAAGCATCTATCCCTCTGTTGCTCTTCTGGTTCTGAGCCCTTTTGAGAGCAGGGAATCCCAGCTCTGAAGGACCTCTTCTCCAAAGGGCCAAGGGAAACTTGCAGGGATGGTGAAGCTCCATCTTCTCGTTGCTCTCCAGGGCCACGCGGCCGACGTCTTCGAAGCCTACACCCAGCTGCTAACGGAGATGGTCCTGCGGCTGCCGTACCAGATCAAGAAGATCGCTGACACCAACTCCCGCATCCCGCCCCCCGTCTTTGACCATTCGTGGTTCTACTTCTTATCCGAGGTTTGTATTCCTCTCCCGGCGTTGACCCGCTCACCGGTGGGCTCCAGAAGCCGTTCAATGGAGCCCTCTCGGCTGTGCCCAGTGCAGGTGTGATGCTCAAGCTGTCCTGCCCTAAAGCAACTCTGCTCTGCTTCCCAGGGCGGGGTGGGTGGGGTCCAGGGCTCAGGGACCCTGTGGTGGGACGTACCATCTGTGGGGCTGGCAGGTGGGGAAGCCGTGAACTGAAGGTCCAGGAAAGAAAAGGATCCTCCCTTTCTCCTTACGTCTCCATAAAGGTGCGTCTACAACAGGGGTGTCAAACGCGCTGTCACACTTCCGATAGATGAAGTGTCAAGGTTCCGACTAATGAAACACTTCAAAGAACTTCCAGGCCTTGTTTATCCTAAAAGCCTTTATTAACAGTGTAACAGGTTGACGGCACGTCATGGATGTATGCCAGAATCTGAATTTCTCTTGCGTCTAACTTTTCTTGCTAAACCCCTCCCTTCTTTTGCAGTCATATCTTCCAATTAGCCCGGAGGGCAAAGATTCACTTCCATTCCTTTTCCCGGGCTTTCCTTATAAATCTCCTCCCTTTCTCTGTCATCTGAATTAACTCTAAAAATACCAGATAGTTCTGCATATCAAAGCAATAATATCCTATATTAACAGCGTTGACATGAAGCCAATTAAAAGAACTTCAGGGTAAGATTTCTTCCTTAAAGAACATTTTATTCAGGAAACAAGGTTTCGGCACTTACATAGTTGAACCCAAGACCGAAGTTCCCTCCCCCCAGATACAAAGTAACAAGTTTTAGTTCCCACCCCAGAAAGGCTGTCATAAATCACATGTCATGGTTCCGGACAGATGAAACCCTTCAAAGAACTTTGAGGCATTGTTTACCTTAAAGAATCTTTTATTCGAGAAGCATAGCATCGGCACTAACACAATGGAAGCCAAAAACTGGATCTCCCCCCCCCTGAGCACATAATATCAAAGCACAGTTTCCTCCTCCAATTAGCAGTCATAAATCACATTCCCCAATTAGTTTGAAATGCAGACCTTTCCTCTAGTTCTCCAGCCTGCCAATTCTTATCATCTGTTATTTCAACAACCTTGATTCTCACACTAGTTCAGTATTATTATGTCTAGCTGAACATCCCCCCCTCCCCAACAACATCTAACTCTAAAACAGTGTTTCTCAACCTTGACAATTTTAAGGCATGTGGACTTCAACTCCCAGAATTCCACAGCCAGCAATGCTGTGCTGTGGAATTCTGGGTGTTGAAGTCCACATGCCTTAAAATTGTCAAGGTTGAGAAACACTGCTCTAAAAGCAAATCCATCTGTTGTCAAAGCAAAAACATCCGATGTTAGCAGCGTTGACATCACATTCACCAATTATCCCAACACCAGGCTCTCCTCCCAACTTCTCAACGCACTGACCTTGAGCACACACACAACTGCAATTATGGCTAAATGAAAACCTTCAGTGTTCCCCCCCCATCCCCGCTTCTACTTCTGAATATCTCAAACAGCAGAAAAAGCACAATGAAAGCAAAAGGTGAAATGGTTGCGATTTCCTAATTGTCACAGCGTTGACACTCGCAACGTCACATGACGTGTCGCGATATATCGCAACTTCTTTGCCATTGCTGGCAATGGGGCGGGCGCGGTTTCGCCGTGACTCATCCATCCGGCCCGCGGGCCAGCAGTTTGACACCCCTGGTCTACAACAACTCGCCACGGGACAAAAGTTACACTAATATCAGAGAAATAGTGGAATAGAATCGTGAGAGAAAACGCCAAAGGAGGGACAAACGGAAATGTGGATGGCAGAAATTAAACTATTTTAAAAATTGTTTTAAACAGTTGAATCGGACCGTTGAGTTGTCCCTTAGTGCAGGGGTCCATGGTCCACGGAGCGGTACCGGGCCGTGGCATGCCAGCAACCGGTCCGCAGAAACAAGCAAAGCCCCATCCATGAGATGCAGGCAGCATACAAAACCACGCACTTTTCGGTCTGTGGAAAAACCTCTGTCCATGGAACCGGTCCCTGGCGCCCCAAAGGTTGGGGGGCTCTGCCTTAGTGAGTTGGTCCATTCCCCACATAAAGGCACCTTTCCCAAGAAAGCAGGTTTTGGGGGAAGCTTCCACCACCTTCTCTCCTCCCTTCCAGTACCTGATGATCCAGCAGACCCCCTACGTGCGGCGCCAGGTGCGCAAACTGCTCCTCTTCATCTGTGGCTCCAAGGAGAAGTACCGCCAGCTGCGGGACCTGCACACCCTGGATTCCCACGTCCGGGGGATCAAGAAGCTGCTGGAGGAGCAAGGCATTTTCCTGAGGGCCAGCGTGGTCACCGCCAGCTCTGGGTCCGCCCTGCAGTACGACACTCTCATCAGTTTGGTAAGCGGGAAAAGGCTGCGTGCGTGCGTGTGTGTGTGTGTCTGCCTTTGGAGTTTGGCCAAAGCATCTTGAATTCTGCAACCTTGGGCTGATCCTCTCTGGTGTGAATACACCTCTGGGTTTGTTGTGTTCATCTGGCTTGGAGGTTCTGCAAGGATGCGGT
Source organism: Bothrops alternatus (assembly GCA_034064705.1). Taxonomy (NCBI): domain Eukaryota; kingdom Metazoa; phylum Chordata; class Lepidosauria; order Squamata; family Viperidae; genus Bothrops; species Bothrops alternatus. Next base: position 118,320 of record JARGCV010000226.1, on the reverse strand, counting down.
CATAAGCTGGAACCTCAAAGTTGAGAAAAGTACTGGCTCCCCTGTACGGCAGGAGTGATAAGCCAGCCAGGTCTGGACTTGGCATAGATTACACAGTGGTTCCTTGTGAACCCCAGCTTTTATATCAGTATTGAAGATCCCTGGGTGCCAGTTGATGAAATGAACATCTGGCCTTTGCAGATGTTCCTCCCATCCAAAAAAATTCTCCTCCTCCTCCTCCCCCCCCTTTCCCCCTTGTGCCCCTTCCAGATGGAGCACCTAAAGGCCTGTGCCGAAATTGCCACGCAGCGGACGGTCAACTGGCAAAAATTCTGCATCAAAGACGACTGTAAGTCCCTGGAAAGGAATCCTGGCCCTGGTCCAGTGGGAGCTCCGTGCTCTTCTCTTGGCTCTTGGGTCAGGGGGCCTGATTGAGGGCAGGGGCCAGGAAGGGTGAAAGATTCCTAGTCCCTGGGCTGCTGCACCCTGAACTTCCGCTTGTCGGACCCTCAAAAGCCCGAAGCTGCCCCCTTCAGCGTTTCTCCAGTGGGCTTGCTCCTCCCTGCCTCTGAGCTCCCGCTTGGCCACGACGTCTTGCAGAAACCAACTTAAGGGGTGCTTGATCATGAACGTGGAAGAAACACCGACCTTCCTCTTCCTCCTCCTCCTCCTCTTCCAGCGGTCCTCTATTTCCTCCTGCAAGTCAGCTTCCTGGTGGACGAGGGTGTCTCGCCTGTCCTGCTGCAGCTGCTCTCCTGCGCCCTGTGTGGCAGCAAGGTCCTCTCCGGGGCGGCTTCGGCCAGCTCCTCGGGCACTTCCGCCTCGGCCCCCGGAGGCTCCAGCGCAGGCCAGCCGTCCGGACAGAGCAAATCGTCCACTAAGAAGAGCAAGAAGGAGGACAAGGAAAAGGAGCGAGAGGGTGAGGCTGGGCGGCCTGGGGCTGCCCTTCACACATCCCCCGCAGCCCTCCGAACGTTGGCAGGCGCTGGCAGTGCCGCCGCTGAGCCCCCCGATTCTCTCCCAGGAGACGGGTCTTCGGGCAGCCAGGAAGACCAGCTCTGCACGGCTCTGGTGAACCAGCTCAACAAATTTGCTGACAAGGAGACGCTGATCCAGTTCCTGCGCTGCTTCCTGCTGGAGTCCAACTCCTCCGCTGTGCGTTGGCAGGCCCACTGCCTGACCCTGCACATTTACCGGTGAGTAAAGGCCAGCTCCACCCGTCGCGGTCCCAGGATCCTCCTTCCTCCCCCTGGGCCCAGAAGAGAAAAGCATCCAGAACGGGAGGTGTGTTTGTTTATTTTTTTCTTAAGACCCCTGACTTTAACAAATGCCTGCGGAACACGGAGAACGGATGACAAAGAGGCAAGAATCCAATAAAGCAGGGGGTGGCCAAGCTTGGCCACTTCAAAGACTTGGAGACTTCAACTCCCAGAATTCCCCAGCCAGCACGGCTGCTTTAAAGACTTGTGGACTTCCAACTCCCAGAATTCACATCCACAAGTCTTTGAAGTGGCGAAGCTTGGACACTTTTTGCAATAAAGTACAGTCATAAATTCAGGCCGCAGCCCCTGACCGTAGACGTTTCTCTTTAGGACAGGGGTGTCCCACTGCCGGCTCGCAGGCCGGGCGCGTCATGCGGAAGCCGCGCCCGTCCCATTGCCGGCAATGGCAAAACTGTCCCGATTACATTGCGCGACGTCACGTGAGGTCGCGAGTTTGACATGTCTGCTTTAGGAACTCCAGTAAGTCCCAGCAAGAGCTGCTGCTGGATCTGATGTGGTCGATCTGGCCAGAGCTGCCAGCCTACGGGCGGAAGGCAGCCCAGTTCGTGGACCTGCTGGGCTATTTCTCTCTGAAAACCCAGCAGACGGAGAAGAAGGTAAGAGCTTTGAATGGTCTCTTCTCTCCCCCCCCCGCACCCCCCTCACCTTATCCCGATCACCCGGGGCTGCTTCTGCAGCAGGGGAGACTGGCTGCTCCTGTGCATGTCTAAAGTGATCAAAACAACTCGGGAGGTTTGCCCCAAGAGCCATCCCAGCAGGAGGAGGGGGGGCATTTCTGTGCGATTCACAGCCACCCTGTGAGGTAGGCTAGGCCAAAAGAGCAAAGAATCAGCTGGTGACGTCAGAGCTCAGATGCCGTCTTGCCTGCCTTGTTCGGAGGAAGGGGACTCACCTGCCTGGGTGCTAAAAAGTGAGAGAGAGAAAACCCCTTTCCCCCCCCCTCCTTCTTACTGGAATCTCAATTTCTCCAGAGATGCCGGAATCCCCCTCAGGCCACTCAGGGACCATTTTCTTTAGCTCACCTAGGTTGGCTTGGTGGCACCTGCTGATTTCCCAGGATGATGGGTTCCTCCTGATTTCACGTCGCTTTCTGTTTCAGTTCAAGGAATACTCCCAAAAGGCCGTGGAGATTCTCCGGATGCAAAACCACATCCTCACCAACCACCCCAACTCCAACATCTACAAGTGAGTGTCGCTTGGCGCGTTCAGAGCGGCCAGCCGGGGTGGGGGTGGGGCTTCGTGTATGGAGAGGAGAGGGTGGGCTTGCCTGGCTGGCCAAATGGCTCTTGGAGCGCCTGGGAATTGTTCCAAATTCATTCCCAGCAGCCGTTTTTTAGGGTGACTGAGAAGAGAGACGTCGTGGGGTGCAAGGATGCTGGAGAGCTGTTTACATTAATTGTATTTCATGCAGTTAAATGGCCGTGGAATGAAATTTAAGGTCTGTGGAGATTCTCCATCATCCCGGTCCTGGTTGTCCCAAAGGGGCTTTTTTCAAGAGGCAACTGGACTTCCTTGTTTTTCTTTAAAGACGTTTCCCTTCTCATCCCAGAAGCTTCTCCGGCTCTGACTGGACGGTGGGGGAATGGAAGGATTTATCCTCCTTGCAGACAGCTGGTCATTTGCATCCTTTTAGCGATTCGTTGAGGCCACTTGGAGGTTTACCTGTGTCCTCAGGGTCACCTGAGTAGAGCAAATGGGTGCGGAGCCTTCGTGGAACTGCTGAAAGGACAGTGTTGTAGACTGGCGATCGATGATGTCGTATTCGTCCCTCTCTGTGGACATCATGAGGTGTCAACCTTGACGACACACAAATCTCCAGGTGGCCTCAACGGCTCTCTAGAAGAAGGCAAATGACCAGCTGTCTGCAAGGAGTATAAATCCTGCCATTCCCTACCATCCAGTCAGAGCTGAAGAAGCTTCTGGGATGAGAAGCAAAACGTCTTCGAAGGAAAAACAAGAAAGTCTAGTTGCCTCGTGAAAAAAAGCACCTTTGGGAAATGGAATTTAGCTTTTTTGCGCTGGTCCTGCTTGTGAATTGAATGCCCCAAGGCGTGCCACACCGAAGGAAAAGCTGCAGCCAGCTGGAACTTTGGCCTGAGCAGAATCACCCACCCTCCTCTCATTCCAGCACCCTCTCCGGCCTGGTGGAGTTTGACGGCTACTATTTAGAGAGTGACCCCTGTCTCGTTTGCAACAACCCCGAAGTGCCTTTTTGCGTAAGTGGCCCCTTCCCTTGCGCTTCCCGGCCCTGCCGGGCCCCGTACTCTTCCAGCCCATCTCTCATCTCTCTTTCTCTCTCTGTTTCTCTCGTCTCCCAGTACATTAAGCTCTCCTCCATCAAGGTGGACACCCGCTACACCACCACCCAGCAGGTGGTCAAGCTGATCGGCAGCCACACCATCAGCAAAGTGACAGTCAAGATCGGAGACCTGAAGCGCACCAAGATGGTCCGGACCATCAACCTCTACTACAACAACCGGACTGTGCAGGCCATCGTGGAGCTGAAAAACAAGTAAGGATGGGCAAAGTCACAAGAGGCAGCTCGGAGTCTCTGGCTGGTTTTAGCTATCCTTGACTCGGCCTTAACGTTTTATGTTCAATTCTTGTTTTCAACTTTTTGTCCGTGTACCAACATGAATTCCTCTGTGAGGAAAATGGGTGGTTCCGAGAGAGAGAGAGAGAGATACGGATACGGATACAGATATAGATAGATGAGAGAGAGAGAGAGAGAGACAGAGAGACAGAGAGAGACAGAGAGAGAGGCAGAGATTAGATAGATAGATAGATAGATAGATAGATAGATAGATAGATAGATAGATAGATAGATAGATAGATAGATAGATAGATAGATAGATGTGATTGATAGATGATAGATAAGATAGATAGATAGATATGATTGATTGACACAGAACAGATCGATCAATATAGATGATTAGAGAGATAGAAGAGATAGATGATAATATAAAGATATAGGTATACATAATAAAAATAGATATAGATAAATAATAGATGGTAGATACAAAGATAAAGATGGTTAGAAATAGATGATAGATATAGAGAGATGATAGGTGTCAACGCTGCTAATAATAGAGACTACAACTAGTGCAAAATGCAGCTGCGCGAACAGTTGTGGGCCTTCCTCGTTGTGCCCACATTTCATCAACTCTCCGCATGCTGCATTGGTTGCCCATTGGTCTCCGAGCCCAATTCAAGGTGTTGGTTATTACCTATAAAGCCCTTCATGGCATGGGACCAGGATACTTACGGGACCGCCTTCTGCCACATACTTCTCTATGACCGGTGAGAGCACACAGGGTCGGCCTCCTCCGGGTCCCGTCAGCGAAACAATGTCGTCTGGCGGGCCCTAGGGGGAGGGCTTTCTCTGTTGTGGCGCCCACCCTCTGGAACCAACTGCCTCCTGAAGTCCGCGTTTCCCCGACTCTCCCGGCCTTCCGAAAGAATTTAAAAACCTACCTCTGCCGGCAGGCCTGGGGATGATTGTTGATTGTGGTGTGACTGATGAGTATGTATGGGGTTTTATTTTTAATGTTTTTTGTTCGGATTTAGTCGAAATTGTTTTATATATATGCTGTGAGCCGCTCCGAGTCCTCAGAGAGGAGCGGCATACAAATCCGAATAAAATAAATAAATAAATAAATAAATATTGAATATTCTTGCTTTGACAAAATATGCAGAACTGTCTGGTATTTTTAGAGTTAATTCAGATGACAGAGAAAGGGAGGAGTATTATAAGGAAAGCCCGGGAAAAGGAAAGGAAGTGGATCTTTGCCCTCCAGGTTAATTGGAAGATGTGAATCATGACCCCAAAATAGGAGAGGGTAAATGCCTGGAATGTTATGTGCAAAAGAAGGGAAATTCAGATCTTGGCACATCCTTTTACACTAATAAAGGCTTTTTAGGTTAAACCATACCTGAAAGTTCTTTGAAGTGTTTCATTAGTCAGACACATGAGAATAGGAGAGAGAAAGATAGATATAGATGATAAGGTAGAGATACAGAAAGACAATAGAAATATATAGATAATAAATGGTAGAGAGATAGAGATAGATAGAAATAGATGATAAGATAGAGATAGATGATAGAGAGAAAGATATAGATAGATGATAAGTAGATATATACATAATAGAAATATAGAAAATAGATGATAGATAGAAATAGATGATAAGATAGAGATAGATGATAGGAAAGAGAGAGAAAGATATAGATAGATGATAAGATAGATATACATAATAGAAATAGATATAGAAAATAGATGATAGAAAGAGATAGGTAGAAATAGATGATAAGATATAGATAAATGATATAGATATATAGAGAGAGATAAACAGACAGACATGGATGATAGACATAGATCAGGGGTCTTCAAACTTGGCCCTTTTAGGACTTGTAGACGTCAGCTCCCAGAATTCCTCAGCCAGGCACGCGGGCCTGGCTGAGGAATTCTGGGAGTTGAAGTCCACAAGTCCTAAAAGGGCCCAGTTTGAAGACCCCTGGTATAGATGATAGACAGACATGCTCCTCAACCACAAGCTGATGTTTCCCTTCTGCTTTTGGCCAAGCTCCTTTGCCCACCCGAGACAAACTTGCCTTTCTTCTCCCATCTCCTCCCCATGGAGCCGCGATGGTTCTGTTCGTTCGAGGCGGGGGGGGGATGCCTTCATTCCTGACTTCCCTCGGCTGGTCTCATTTCAGAGGGTGTTTTCCGCGCGAGGGTAGCAGGAACACTTAGTTTTTCCCGGCCGCGGAGGTGGGCAGCAGAACTCGGCCTGTGTGCCTGGTTCTCATGGCGGGCCTCCCTCTGCTTCTGCCCCCTTCAGGCCGGCCCGCTGGCACAAAGCCAAGAAGGTCCAGCTGACCCCCGGCCAGACGGAGGTGAAGATAGACCTCCCCCTGCCCATCGTGGCCTCCAACGTGATGATCGAGTTTGCCGACTTCTACGAGAACTACCAGGCCTCCACGGAAACTTTGCAGTGCCCCCGATGCAGCGCCTCCGTGCCCGCCAACCCGGGGGTCTGCGGGAACTGCGGGGAGAACGTCTACCAGTGCCACAAGTGCCGGTGGGTCAACCTAGCCCCTCTCCTTCCTTCCTTCCTTCCCCCACCCTCCCCCAGGGAGCTCCCTATGGAGGAAGAGGGGGCCTCGGGGTGACCCTCTTCCCCAGAGCCACAGAAATCTTTGCTCTTGAGCTGGGCCTCGCTTTTCAAAGTCCCACGCCTGGCCCTAGAAGGAGATTTGGGTTTCCCACATCCGAGGCATCTCTTTTGGGGAGCGAGGAAGAGATTTCAGCACACGCACATACACACCCTTGTTGTTGATTCCCAGGTCGATCAACTACGACGAGAAGGACCCCTTCCTTTGCAACGCCTGCGGCTTCTGCAAATACGCCCGCTTCGACTTCATGCTGTTTGCCAAACCTTGCTGCGCGGTAGACCCCATCGAGAATGAAGAGGACCGGAAGAAGGTCAGGGGCGGTGGGAGGAGGAGGAGGAGGAAGAGGAGGAGGTGGAAGGGGAGGAAGAGGGAGGAGGAGGAGGAGAAGACGAAAAAGAGAAGGAGGAGGAAGAGAAGGAGGTGGAAAGGGAGGAGGAAGAGGAGGTGGAAGGGGAGGAAGAGGGAGGAGGAGGAGAAGAGGAAAAAGAAGGAGGAGGAGGTGGAGGAGGAGGAAGAAGGAGGAGGAAGAGGAGCAAGAGGAGGTGGAAGAGGAGAAAGGGAGGAGGAGGAGGAGAAGAGGAGGAGGTGGAAAGGGAGGAAGAAGAAGAAGAGGTGGAAGGGGAGGAAGAGGGAGGAGGAGGAGGAGAAGAGGAAAAAGAGAAGGAAGAGGAAGAGGAGGAGTAAGGAGGAGCAAGAGGAGGTGGAACGGGAGGAAGAGGAAGGGGAGAAGAAGGAAGAGGAGAAGGAGAAGGAGGAAGAGAAGGAGAGAGAAGAGGAGACCTGCCTTTTGAGGGGGGGAGGGAGATTTTGTAGCCTCACTTCCCCCAGGAAACCAATTGTCCACCTTTAGAGAGTCTGTTGTAATCCCTCCCTCGACTTAGAACAGCTTGTTTAGTGACCAAAGTGATAACAGCCCTGAGACAAGGGACTTACGACCGTTTTTCACAGTTACGACCTTTGCAGCCTCCCCACATTCACGGGATCTAAATCCAGACGCCGGGCAACAGGTTCATACTTAACGGCCGTTGCTGTGGCCCAGGGTCATGTGACCCCCCATTTGCCACCTTTGAGGGGGGAAGCCAGGTGTGCTTAACCCACCGGGTTACTAATTGATCGGCTGCAGCGATTCTCTTTAACAACCGTGGCAAGCAAGGTCGTCAAATGGGTCAAAACTCACTTCACCAACGTCTCACTTAGCAACAGAAATTGTGGAGTCCCTGTAAGTCGAGGATTAATTCAGGAACTCCAAAAATAGAGTTCCACGATCCATCTAGGCCCCCTGGGGGGGGTTTCCCTCCCTGTTACCGGAAGCTCGGGGGTCGTGCTCAAACTGGGAGCAACCCACTGCCTGGGTTGGGTTGGGTTGGGTTGGGTTGGGTTGGGTTGGGTTGGGTTGGGTTGGGTTGCCGGACGTTGGAGCGAGGCAGAGAGGCTCCCTTCACTGCCTGGGAGCAGAGCGCTGCTTGATCCCCAAGCTTATTATCTAGAGCAGGGGTCTCCAACCTTGGCAATTTTAAGACTTGTGGACGTCAACTCCTGGAATTCCTCAGCCAGCTTTGCTGGCTGAGGAATTCCAGGAGTTGACGTCCACAAGTCTTAAAGTAGCCACGGTGGGAGACCCCTGACGTAGAGACCTGTTTCATACGAAGGCTGGCAGGAATGTTGCTGTCCCAGAGGCCTCGGGAGCCCAGGGTTGTGTAGTTAAACACACGAGTAACCGGGATGCTGCGTCGTTTCCCCCACCAGGCGGTGACCAACATCAACACCCTCCTGGACAAGGCCGACCGGGTCTACCACCAGCTGATGGGCCACCGACCCCAGTTGGAGAACCTGCTCTGCAAAGTGAACGAGGCGGCGCCCGAAAAGCCACAGGTAGCGAGAGGCGGGGAGGCCCCCCTGGGTGGACTCCTCCGGGCAGGGCGAGGCCATCCCGGCCTGACTTCCTTCCTTCCCGTGCCAGGACGACTCCGGGGGCAGCGGAGGCCTCAGCTCCACCTCCGCCAGCGTGAACAGGTACATCCTGCAGCTGGCACAGGAATACTGCGGCGACTGCAAGAACTCCTTTGACGAGCTCTCCAAGATCATCCAGGTAATCTGGGCCACTCCAAGGTCATCCGGGGGATCCCTTTGGTAGTCTGGGCTGAGCAGGCTGGGACAGCAGCTGCCAGAATTCCCCTTGAAGTCGCCCCCAACAGGTTGGCTGTTGAGGTCAGAAACAGCTGGTGGCTTCTGGCCAGGCTTCGTCAGGGCGGAATATGGCGGCTAGTCCACAGTTCCCCAACTTTTCCAGCTTTGCGGATTGGTGGGGGGGGAGGAGGAGGAGATGGTTCCACGTGAGCGGCAGGCATTTGTGTGAGCGGTGGGCAAGCGTGGGCACTGCTGGCATAAATGGAGCATGCGCGCCCTCTTGCCTGCCGCTTCAGGCAGCTTTGCAGACCGGGGGGGGGATGGTCCCACGCGAGTGGCAGGGAAGCACACGTGTGTGTGCAGCCCCATTTGTGTGCATGGCTGGCAGGCACGCCCACCGCTTGCGTAAATGGAGCATGTGCGTGCACCCTGGGCCAAGGATTGGGGACCCCTATGCTAGTCAGTCTGGTGGAAATTCATCTCTTCGATCACCCGAAGCGCTGCTTCATGGCTCAGCCCGCTCCCTTCTCTATCCTTCCTGCAGAAAGTGTTTGCCTCCCGGAAGGAGCTGCTGGAGTACGACCTCCAGCAGAGAGAGGCCGCCAGCAAGTCCTCCCGCTCGGCTGTCCAGCCCACCTTCACCGCCAGCCAGTACCGCGCCCTCTCGGTTCTGGGTTGCGGCCACACCTCCTCCACCAAATGCTATGGCTGCGCCTCGGCCGTCACCGAGCACTGCATTACGCTGCTCCGGGCCTTGGCCACCAACGCCGCCATCCGCCACATCCTGGTCTCCCAGGGCCTCATCCGGGAGCTCTTCGACTACAACCTGCGCCGAGGGGCCGCCAGCATGCGGGAGGACGTCCGCCAGCTCATGTGCCTCCTCACCAGGTGGGCCTCGGCTGCCTGGCTGCCTGCCCTTCCCTCCTTCTCACAGGACGGGAAACAGTGGAACCCAGGCAGCCTCTTCCATTGGATTGGCTTTGCCCAGCAATGGAGAACCTTGGGCCCTTGAACCCACATCAGACCTGCCCCAGTCTGGTCCCTTAGGACAGAAAGACCCTCGACTCCCTTTGGGCGAAGTGATAGGATCTTTTGCTAAAGGCTGCTGGCTGCAGGAAAGTCAGGCTTGAACTAAGTCTGGTTCTTTTATTAGAGATTGCCAGCTGCAGTAAATTCAAGCTAGAACTGAGTTTTCCCTGCGAAAAAGATAACAGACTTTTCCCCTCATCCCAGCCCTTCCTTCATGACCAGTCTGTCTTCAGCCAATGAAGAGCCCTTTAGGTGTTTTGAGAACGTGGAGAGGTTTGGGGCACAATTCAGTCTCAGGCTGAGTGGTCTTCATCGGCTGTCACAAACTGGTTCCGTCTTTCCCTTTCCCATCACATCTCCATACAGGTTTATTGTCCATTTGTTCTCCCCATGCCCCCTTTCCCCCCAGGCCTTTGAGGGCGGGATGCCAGCGAGGGAAGGTGGCAGAGCTGACAATCAGTTAAAGCTGATTTGAACTCAGAGGAAGGTACTTGAGTCCATCGACCCCTTTCCTGCAACTAGCAAAACTGGCTAGGGAGCTTTCAAGTCGTGTTCTCTCAGGAAGGACATCGTGGGTGTTGGTGTTATTACATGAGCCAGACATAGGAAGAGCTTGTGTGTGTGTTTGTGTGTCTGTGTGGTGGGGACATGGCTCCCTGTGGCACTTTAAAGATGCCTTTGTTGTTTTATCCTGTGTCTGCAACCAGAGATAACCCAGAAGCCACCCAGCAGATGAATGACCTCATCATCGGCAAGGTGTCAGCAGCTCTGAAGGGCCACTGGGCCAATCCTGACCTGGTGAGCAGCATTGGCCCACTGCTTCCTCTCCCTCCCTCCCTCTCCGGTCGCCCCTTGGGCAGGGCCTCTCTATAAAATGACCTTCCAGCCGTGGCACCCCAAGTCTGCCCTCTCCCTTTCCTGGCAAAGAGATGAGCCAACCTCAAGGTCTTCCTGGCTCCATCAACCACCTGGAAGCCCTCCCCAATACCCCGCACTCTATCAATGCCAAGGTTGAATTGCTAAGAGGCTCACTAACCTCTGTCGCTGCTCAGCATGCCATAGAAACGGGGGGGAGGGGGAGAGCCTGGGAAAGAAACGGGAGTTTCAAGAAGCCTGTGGTGGACCATGAGACCCAAGGTCATCCAAAGCAGATGTCTGACGGAGCAGTGGACTTTTCCCATAACAAACAGAAAGAATGTGATTGGCCAACTGAACACGTGGTGGGCGGGGGTCATGAAAAGCTATTGCTAACTAACCAGATTTTCGCATGGGAAAACTAGCGTTGATTTTGCTTCTTCAGTGCCGGGATGTGTATTCAATAATAAATCGATCTCTTATGGCGCCTCAAGGCTGTAGAGTTTCTTTGATATTGAATTCGCCAGCCGGACGCTTGACCCTCCTCCTCTTCCTCCCCTCTTGCAGGCCAGCAGCCTTCAGTACGAGATGCTCCTGTTGACGGACTCCATCTCCAAGGAGGACAGTTGCTGGGAGTTGCGCCTGCGCTGCGGTGAGGCCCGGGGCTCGGCAGGCCAGTGGGGAGGGGGGGAGGGAGGAGGCCCAGAGAATCCGCTCCCCCAGGGGGAGAGAGAGAGAGGCACCACCCTCACTGGGACAGAAGGGACAGAGGGGGAAATGTCATTCCTTGGGTTTCTGGACCGATGCTGACCACCTAGTCTGCTCTGCCGCAGCCCTCAGCCTCTTCCTCATGGCCGTGAACATCAAGACGCCGGTGGTGGTGGAGAACATCACCCTGATGTGCCTGCGCATCCTTCAGAAGCTGATCAAGCCCCCGGCGCCCACCAGCAAGAAGAACAAGGTACCTGCCCCGCTTGCCTCTCCCCCTCTCCTCCCCATCCCAGCCTCGGGGGTGGGCGGCCGGTGGCAGCAGCGTCTCGAGGCCCTGCCAGACTCTCTTTTGGGCTCCCCAGGACTCGCCAGTGGACTCCCTGACCACCGTCAAGCCCTACAGCAACGAAATCCACGCCCAGGCCCAGCTGTGGCTCAAGAGGGATCCCAAGGCCGCCTACGAGGTGTGGAAGAAGTGCCTGCCTGCCAGAGGTACGCCCTTCTCCTCCCCCCTCCTTTACTGGCTCCCTCCCCCAGCCGTGGGAGAGAAGGCCGAGGAGGCCCAGCCTCACTTGCGTGGCTGCTTTGCCGTCCTTTAGGCCTGGAAGCCAACGGGAAGTCTCCCAGCCGGACGGAGCTCCGCCACCTTTACCTGACGGAGAAGTACGCCTGGAAGTGGAAGCAGTTCATGAGCAAGCGAGGGAAGAGGACCTGCCCCCTGGACCTCAAGCTGGGACACAACAATTGGCTGCGGCAGGTGAGACGCACACACACACACCCGATGCACACATGGGGGGGGGAGGAGTAGGAGAAGATGGAGGATTGGAGGAGGTGACAGGAGGAGGAGGAGAGGAAGGAGGAGGGAGGAGAAGAAGGTGGAGGAGCTGAGGAACAGGAGGAGGAGGAGAAGAGGAAGAAGGAGGGGAAGGGGAAAGAAGAGGAGAATGAGAAGAGGAAAAAGGTGGAGGAGGAGGAGAAGAGGAAGGAGAGGAGGTGACAGGAGGAGGAGGGAGGAGAAGATGGAGGAGTGGAGGAAGAGGAGAAGGAGGAGGGAAAGGGGAAAGAAGAGAAAGAGAAGAGGAAAAAGGTGGAGGAGGAGAAGAGGAAGGAGAGGAGGAGGAGAGGAAGGAGGAGGGAGGAGAAGAAGGTGGAGCGGAGGAAGAGGAGGAGGAGAAGAGGAAGAAGGAGGGGAAGGGGAAAGAAGAGAAGGAGAAGAGGAAGAAAAAGGTGGTGGAGGAGGAGAAGAGGAAGGAGGAGGAGGTGACAGGAGGAGGAGGAGGAGAGGAAGGAAGAGGGAGGAGAAGAAGGTGGAGGAGCAGAGGAAGAGGAGGAGGAGAAGAGGAAGAAGGAGGGGAAGGGGAAAGAAGAGGAGAAGGAGAAGAGGAAGAAAAAGGTGGAGGAGGAGGAGGAGAAGAGGGAGGAGCAGGAGGAGCCAGGCGATGCCAAGAAGCAGGAGGGCTGGGGGAAGAAGATCCTGCAAGGAACGGGGGGTGGCATCCGTGCCCTCTGTGTGTGCCCAAGGGGCATCTCCTGCCTTCTCCTCCCCAGGTCTTGTTCACCCCAGCAACCCAAGCAGCCCGGCAGGCGGCCTGCACCATCGTGGAAGCCCTGGCCACCATCCCCAGCCGCAAGCAGCAAGTCCTGGACCTGCTGACCAGGTAAGGCCGGAGCAGGATCCTCCCCTCCTCTGGGGGAAGTGGGGCCCTCTGCTCCCCTTCGGCCTTCTGACTTCCGGACGGCCTTCCCCGCCTCCCTTCTTCCGGCCAGCTACCTGGACGAGCTGAGCGTGGCGGGCGAGTGTGCCGCAGAGTACCTGGCCCTCTATCAGAAGCTCATCAAGCCGGCCCGCTGGAAGGTCTACCTGGCGGCCAGGGGGGTCCTGCCTTACGTCGGCAACCTGATCACCAAGGTAGGGAGCCCGGGGCTGGACCCTTCAGCTTCATTTTGAACCAGCCAAACCACCGCGCTGCTTTGGAACCGGGGTCGATCCTCCAAGGGATTGGCTGGGCACCGTCCCTCATTGGCCCATCCAGCAAGGGCAGCGGCCGGGGATGATGGCTGATGGAGTCTGGCCAGAGCTGGAAAGGCTACAGCTTGGTCCTGAGACACTCAGCTCAGACTCGGATTTTGGGGAATGCTCAGCCCCCACTCCTAGGGGCACTCTTGGTCCTTCCTCCCTCCCTGCCCTGGCCGTTCTGGGCCTCTTTCCTTCAAGGCTGGGCACCTCTTGCTTTCAGGAAATCGCCCGTCTCCTGGCCCTGGAGGAAGCCACCCTCAGCACCGACCTGCAGCAAGGCTACGCTCTCAAGAGCATCACCGGTAGGACCTCCACGAAGTGTTTTTTTTCCCCCTCCTTCCCCCCCCCCCCGCCCCATTGTTTTTCTTGGGCTCTGGGGAAGCCCAGTCCACTTGCCGGTCCCTGTTGGTCAGCGGCTCTCCCCGCCCTCTCCCTCCCTGCCAGGCCTCCTGTCCTCCTTCGTGGAAGTGGAGTCCATCAAGCGCCACTTCAAGAGCCGGCTGGTGGGGACGGTGCTGAACGGGTACCTCTGCCTGAGGAAGCTGGTGGTGCAGCGCACCAAGCTGATCGACGAGACTCAGGACATGTTGCTGGAGATGCTGGAAGACATGACCACAGGTAGACGGCCTGGGCTGGGGGAGCAGAAGGGGCCGGGCGCACCTTGACTGGGCGTGGCCTGCTCCAACCCTCAGTTGGACCTTAGTAAGGCCTTAGTAAGACCACATCTAGAATACTGCATCCATTTTTGGTCACCACACTATAAAAAAGATGTTGAGGCTCTAGGAAAAAGTGCAGAGAAGAGCAACAAAGATGATCGGGGGACTGGAGCTAAAACATACAAGGAACGGTTGCTGGAATTGGGTCTGTCTAGTTTAACGAAGAGAAGGACGAGGGGGGACATGATGACGGTGTTCCAGTATCTCAGGGGCTGCCCCAAAGAAGAGGGAGTCAAGGTATTCTCCAAGGCACCTGAAGGCAGGACAAGAAGCAACGGATGGAAACTCATCCAGGAGAAAAGCAACCTAGAAATAAGGAGAATATTTTCTGACAGTGGGAACAATCAACCAATGGGACAGAAGTTGCCTTCAGATGTTGTGGGAGCTTCATCATTGGAGGCTTCCAAAAAAAGATGGTGTAGGACAGAGGTCTTTAAACTTGGCCCTTTTATGACATTGTAGGAAAAGAGACTGGACTGCCATCTGTCAGAAATGGTGTAGGGTCTCCTGCTTGGCCAGGGGATTGGACTAGATGACCTACAAGATCCCTTCCAACTTTGTTATTCTATTCCTATTCCTATTCTATTCTATTCTTCATTCCTATTATTCTATTCCTATTCTATTCCTATTTCTATTCTATTTCTATTCTATTCTATTCTTCATTCCTATTATTCTATTTCTATTCTAACCCTAGCCTTGCTGGACTCAGCCAAGGGGGAAAAAGGAACAGGAAAGAAACAGGAGTTCTGTTTTCTCCCTTCTGGAGATGTTCTTCAAAAGAAAAGGGGAACCATCCACTTAGCTTCTTAGTTTCAGGGAAAGAAAATGCTTCTTTCCTCCTTTGGGGGGCACCTGATGGTCTCCCTGGCAAATCCCACCCCTCCAGCCCAGGGAAGAAGCCACTTTGGGGAACACCCCAGTGAGCCCCCCTTCCCTCCCCTCCTCTCTCAACTCACCTGCAGGCACGGAATCGGAGACCAAGGCGTTCATGGCCGTCTGCATTGAAACCGCCAAGCGCTACAGCCTGGACGACTACCGGACCCCCGTTTTCATCTTTGAGAGACTCTGCAGCATCATCTACCCGGTAAGGGGGGGGCAACAACCTGGTCCTGATCCTGCCCAGCCAGGAGGCTTCTGGAGCAGAAAAGCCAAAGAGGGGTGCTTAACTCCGCTACCCCCCTAAAGACTTTGGGGAGCCACTGCTTCCACTCCTTGCTCTTTTCTCGTGACCCAGGATGGGTCTTCCCCCTGACCCTCAAGAACCCTCTTTCTCACCCCTGGCGCTTCTCGCCTCTTTCAGGAGGAGAACGAAGTGACGGAGTTCTTCGTCACCCTAGAGAAGGACCCCCAACAAGAGGATTTCCTACAGGGCCGGATGCCCGGGAACCCTTACAGCAGCAACGAGCCGGGCATCGGGCCGCTGATGAGGGACATCAAGAACAAGATCTGCCAGGACTGCGACTTGGTGGCTCTGCTGGAAGACGACAGCGGCATGGAGGTGAGGAGTCCGGGCGAGCCAGATCAGCTGGAGGGCAGCCACGCTTTGCAAGCCCCGGGAGGGCCCGGGATTTTGTGCAGACCCCCTTGGCTTATAAGGCGTGGCTCTTTTCCTTGGTGGCCCGTGCAGGGCCCTCCCCTTGTGGCTTTCTGCAGTGCCCACTTTCCAGAAAGCAGGGACCTTTCCCCATGTTTCAATCTTGGATAGAATCTTGGCTAGAATTCTCTATTGGCCAAGTGTGACTGGACACACCAGGAATTTGTCTCCGCTGCGGAAGCTCTCAGAGTACCAAAAAAGCAATGGGATGAATCGTGACCCTGCTGTGTTTCCCTGAAAATAAGCCCTAGCTTGATTTTGGGGGTGGGTGGGCCTAATATAAGCCCTACCCCAAAAATAAGCCCTGGTTTTGGGGCGAGGCGCATGCCTAAAAACCAAGCTAGGACGGGGTTGGGGAGGGGTGGAGCTGTCCTACTTGCCCTGCCTCTGCTTACTGTTGTAGTCTGCCTCTCCTCGCTTTCGCAGTCAGAGGCCTTTCCAGAAGGCCACTGCAGCAGAGAACCGAGCTACGGATTCAATCTGTAGCTCGGTTCTCGGCTGCAGTGGCCTTCCGGAAAGGCCTCTGACTGCAAAATGCAGGCCGAAGCTCCATGCTCAGCTGCAGAATGAAGCTGCTCCTTCAGCTGCAGAAGAATTGGGCCGGCTGGGCAGGGCTGTCGTTGCCGGAGGTGAGTGGAAAAGCCCCCCCCCCCCCAAAAAAACCAAGATCTGGTGCCTCTTTTGGAGGCAAAAGCAAGATAAGACTGGATCTTATTTTCGGGGAAACACATAAAAATATATTCATCATAAATCGTAAGAGACAACACTTAGCGATAGTCATAGGATACTTAAATAAGCGATCAACAACATAAAACTCTTACTAAGATAAACAATATAAATTGTAATATACCAGCCACAAAGTTATAGTGCTAAGGAGATGGGGAGGTAGCTAATAGGAGTGGTGAGAAGAATAACAATAATACAGCCTTACTAGATAATTTGACAGTGTTGTGGGAATTAGTTGTTGAGCAGAGTGATGACAGGGAGAAAAAAAGTGTCCTTGGGTCTAGTCGTCCTCGTTCATCTCCCCGCTGTGTTTTTCTTCCTCCTGTTTTGTTTCAGCTTCTGGTGAACAACAAGATCATCAGCTTGGACCTCCCAGTTGCTGAAGTGTACAAGAAGGTCTGGTGTCCGACTAATGAGGTGAGGGGTCCTTTTCTCCCTTCGGCCTCTCACGTCCCTGAGATCTTGGAATGGACACAGTGTGTGCGCTGCCCAGGCCTTTTCTTTTTCCCCACCTCTTCCTCTCCCACCGTTGCCCGGGGGAGGGCTGTGCTTCCCACAGTGCACTGTGTTCCTGTAGCTTACGGGGTGTGTGTGTGTGTGCCACACTCCAGATTTCTTGCACACGTGAGTGCGTGTCTTCAGCCGCACCATGGCTGAACATTACAATCCAACTGTTTTCCTCACAGTCCAAGGACTGGATCCTCAGAGGTGGAGAAAGGCAGTCGGTTAGCCCAGGGTTCTCCAACCTTTTGGGATTGGCGGCCCGGTGGGAAAGGGAGTGGCAGGAGCCTTACATGCTC
The DNA here is from genome assembly GCA_034064705.1 of Bothrops alternatus. Classification (NCBI taxonomy): domain Eukaryota; kingdom Metazoa; phylum Chordata; class Lepidosauria; order Squamata; family Viperidae; genus Bothrops; species Bothrops alternatus. The sequence continues at coordinate 101,311 of JARGCV010000226.1, read as the reverse complement.
ATGCACAAACATGAATGTGGCCACATGTGCACCCGCACATACAAACAGGCTGCGAGCATGTGCACTATGCAAACAGGACTGCGAGCATGCACACAAGGCTCAGTAACCGGCGCCTGTGTGAGGTTTGTGGTGCCGCCACCGCCAGGATCGCGGCAATGCTACCACCAGCGCGAGGCTTGCGCCGCGGCCTGCAGCAATACCATGCTGGCGCAAGATTCGTGCTGCTGCCCCGATGCAAGGATCGCACTGCGGCCCGCAGCAAAGCTGCCCCAGCGCAAGGCTTGCAGTGCCACCCCTGCAGGAGGATCGCGCCGCTGCCCACAGCAATGCCGCCCCGGCGCAAGGCTCATGATACTGCCTCTGTATGATGATTGCGCCGCGGCCCCCCTGCGACTTGCGGCACTCCCGCTGCCCACACAAAGTTCATGGCAATGCTGCCACCCGCACGATACTAGTGGCATTGCCACCTCCCGCACAATACTCGCGGCAATGGTGGCACAGGGGGTGAGCACGCACACATGCATGTGCACTGCCCAGCTACTCACGCAGCAGTAGTGAGTAGTGGGCCATGGCCCATAGGTTGGGGACCTCTGGGTTAGCCAATGCTATGTGGAAAAGCAGGCTAGACTTTGCTGCTGGTCAGAGTTTGCCCCAAGCAGTTGTGCTGCTCCCTATATAGGCTGCTTTGGGGCAGGCGATTTGTCGCCCAGCACAGAGTTCCCTAAAGCTTTTCGGCTTTGTGGACCGTCGGGAAGGAGAGGAGGGAGGGGGTGGTTCTGCATGAGTAGTGGGCACGTGCGCGCGCGCAGCTCCATTTGCACTCGATGCCCATCGCTCATGCGGATGGAGCACATGTGGTCACCTGCTGTTTACGCAAGTGGAGATACGCACATTCACCTGCCACTTTCACGGCCCGGTTGCAAACTGCTCAAGGCCGGAGGTGGGCCACAGTCCCAGGGTTAGGGACCCCTGTCCCAGCAAACCCGCTGATGAAATTCTCACCTTTGTTTATTGGGGGGGGAATCATTTTAGGAAAGCTTTGGCTGATCAAATCCCTGCTGAGCAGGGCAGCCTTGAAACCTCTCGCAGATGGATTCTCTTTTCTTGTCTTTAATTTCTTCAGCCTCCTGCTTCTTCTTTTTTTTTGTTTTCTACAATCCGCCTAACGCCCGCTTAGCTGAGCCTCCGTCGCATGATGGGCCCATAGGTATGTCAGGAGACAGTTACGGGCCCAAATTAGGAAGCAGATAAGACGGCCTTCCTGGCGATCAACGGCATCCGGTTTTATAGCGGAGATGATTTTTATACCAAGGAAGAGAAAGGGCTGTGCCTGTGTGCTATCAAAAATTCAAAATACCTTTGTAGGCAAGCATTTTCGGGAGGGGATTAAAGACTCGATATCTTTGCTTTAACTCTCAGTGCCAAACTTTGGGTATTATCCCCCAGAAAGCCTCCAGGAATGAATATGTTAAAATAACCCGGCCTTGTCATTCGGAGTTCAAAAGAATCTCATGCTTGTCGAGAAGGCAGTTCGGAGATTAATTCATTCAGATGCGGGTCTCCAAATGGCCCTGCGCTTTGAATGTGGTGACAGTTTTTTGAACAAAAGCCTGCATTTCATCACGGAGGGGAACCAGAAGGAATTCTAGTCCCTTTTGATTTCCCCCTCCTATGCCTGGATAGGTAGCCGAGAGAGAGAAGACCGACAGTCCGCAACTTACAACAGTTCATTTAGAGAGGGTTCAAAGTTACAAAGGCATTGAGAAAGGACAGTTTTTCAGAGTTAACAACCGATGTGTGACATCCCTGAAGTCATGGGATCAAAATTGGGACACTTAGCAAGGGGTTCATACTTACAACGGTCGCAGTGTCCCGGGGTCATGCGATCCCCTTCTGTCGAGCAAAGTCAAGGGGGGAGTCAGGTTCACTTAACCGTGTGACTAACTTAACAACTATAGTGATTGACTTAACAACTGTGTGACTGACTTAACTGCAGTGATTTGCTTAGCGACCGTGGCAAGGAAGGTTTGTAAAATGGGGCAAAATTCACTTAACTGCCTCGCTTAGCATCAGAAATTTTGGGCTCCACTGTGGTTGTAAGTCAAGGACTACCTACATGCTTTTCCACTTAGCTAAGATTGGAGGGCGATTTCTCTCAGTAGACATCGCCATTAAGCTTCGGTTATACCTAGCCTGTCAGAGCGTGCACAGGTCTTATTGTGCGAGATAACCTAGGAGTAAACGCAGTAAACGGTGGTCTGTAGTAAATGGTGGTTTATCTTGCAACGTCTACAATATCATACACCAGGAGCAATAAACATACACGAGCTCATGCAGCAGGGTCCAACAAACCACAGTTACAGCAGGAAAGAGAACAAGAAAGTACACATCAGCAGAGCCTTCCCTTTATATACAATGGCTCTTAAAGAGACTCAGACCCTGCTGGGTCATTCCCATCCTTACATTACATAAGCTGCTTAGCTGTTAAATCAATACCTCAACTTAACGACCACAAATTTCCATGGCTAATCAAGTTGGTTGCTAAGTGAGTCACATCTGAGTTTACCACCCTTCCCCCCCCTCCGCGGCTGTTAAGCAGATCATAGCGTTTGTGAGGTGACTCATGTGGTCGTTAAGCAAATCCGGCTCCCCCCCCCAACTGACTTTGCTTGCCTGAAGCTGGCCGAGGAGGTCACAAATGGGGATCGGATGACTGCCGGGCAGGTGCGGCCATCGTAAATCCACTGATCATGGGGCGGTGGGGCTGTTGCGGCAGTTGTGAGTGCCATTGTAACTTTGAACCCATTTTAATCAAATGGTCGTAAACCAAGGACCGCCTCTCTTTCTGCGCCCATGCCCTCTCACAGGGTGGCAACCGAGAGCTGGGCTGGGCTTATCCCAAAATGGATGAGAATTGCCAATGCTGGATTACCGTCCTGGGAAGGAACGGTGGCTCCCAAGAAATTCTCCCCAGGCCCATGTTTTTTCCCCACTTGCCTCATTGGGGTTCAGCCTTTGACCAGCTCTCTTCCAGGGTGGCTGCTGCTACTCCGGAGCCCAGCTGTTGATCCCCCCCATTTCCCCTTGGGGCTCCCCCAGCCTCGCTCTGAATCTTCTCTGACATTAAGCGCCGGCTTATTCGGCACCGGGCTTAGCAGTAGTCCTCTTGACAGCTCCTCTTTGCTCTTCTGGGCTTTGCCTCTTTTCTCCCCCTCCCCAATAAAGTCCCCTCCTCCCAACCAGGGAATGGCACCCTCCCCTTCCCCTCGCCCCCTACTCTTTTCCCTTCCCCGTTCAGACTCGCCCTCTGCATCTGGGGCCTGGGACTTGAAAGAGGCGCTGTCTCCGTGGGGAAAGTTGTAAGGAGGCCCTCCTGGGCTTTGCCACTTTCCTAATACCCAGTTTGGCTTAAAAGCTTATTAAATTGTCACTTCTCTTTCCCAGCCACCTACCCAGCCGCCCCCACCCCACCCCCCTTCCTCTCCTGTTTTCTTCTCATCCGTAGGAGCTTTCTCTTCCCCGCTGCCCTTCCTTTGAAGGTGCCAGTTTAATTAACCTGTCACACACTTCTGCGCCTTTCCCTGTGGCTTCTTGAGGGCTGAGCTTACCCGCGTGGAGGCATTCTTCGGTCTCTGTCGGGCTAAAGCAGAAGGAAAGAGTACAGGTTCCGGGTTTAACTCCCAGCCTGTCTGGGCTCCGTCCCAGGCCAGATGTGGGTCTTCCAACCTGTTCTGGACTGGGTGATTTTACTGCCTTTCCCCCCGGACTTTGCCGAAGGACTGGTACGCCCCCAGCGTGATGCCTCCCCCCCCCCCATCGTTTCCTTGAGCTAGACTAGGAAGCTCTCTCAGTTGGGGATGCATCCCCTGTCCTGCCTCTCCAGTCCTATGTAGTTTTTATTGCATCTTGGAGTGTTTCTCCCTTCCACTGAGAGGAGCCAGCTACTACATCTTCTCCGCTGCTGCTGCAGAAGTTGAGTTGGGCTGTGATCTTTAATGGGAAGAATAGAGAGGGTGTTAATAAGCGTCTGATGCCAGAAAGCCCATGAGTGGATTAGCCCAGCTTAGTGGAGGGTCAAGCACTGGATGTTTCCCTGCCTCTTCTGTGCTTGTCTGATCAAAGTCTGCTTGGTCTCCCCTTTTCTCTCCTCGGCAGGGTGAGCCCATGAGGATAATTTATCGCATGCGGGGCCTGCTGGGGGATGCCACGGAAGAATTCATAGAGTCTCTGGATTCCACTACAGGTACCAACCTTGCATCCTGCCACGGGATGCTGGTCCTTGAGTCCAGCGTCAAATGGCTTCGATTAGAACCCTGTTTCTCCACTTCAGCAACTTTTAAGCTCTGTGGACTTCAACTCCCAGAATCCCCCAGCCAGCCACACATTGTAAAGTTGCTGAGGTTGAGAAACACTGTTTTAGACGTTTGGCCATCGTGCTGAGAGCCGAAGTTGCCAAACTGATGCTTCGCCTCCTCCACCCTGGAAGAGGGCAAGGTTATTTTCAATGCCGGGCACTTATTTAGCACCAACGCATCCACCAGGCCTGTTGGCCCAGCGCTCTTTTGAGCTGGCTATCCAGGACATCCTCATCCCCCAAGGATGCTGAGCCAGGAGGAGAATCCAGGCAAGTTGTGCCTGCCTCCGGGAAAAGTAGCCAGGATCTTTTTCTCCCAGCCTTGTCGATGCCGTTCTTTCTCTCCTGAAGGCCTCTTTCTTTTCCCCAGATGAAGAGGAGGATGAGGAGGAAGTGTACAAGATGGCGGGAGTCATGGCGCAGTGCGGCGGTCTGGGCTGCATGCTGAACCGCTTGACCGGGATCAAAGACTTCAAACAAGGCCGGCATCTGCTGACGGTGAGCCGTGATCCCCACCTCCCCTTCTTGTTGGAAGTCCTTTGCTAGTGGGATGGTTGTGAAGAGAGATCATCAGTTTCCCCCCAGAGGTTGATGGGAGAAAGAAAAAAAATATTTTGGTTATACCGCCAGCCAAGGGAGGAGGAGATTTGTGGATCGTCTTGTTCACTATCTTAGCCAGCTCCTGCTCATTCTTCAACATCGGTCCAAGAAACGAGTCCGGTATCAAAACATTGAATCCAGCCAAGAGGCCTAGAGGCAAGCAGCCAGTGACGTAGCCTCTAGCACAGTGGTGGTGAACCTATGGCACGCGTGCCAGAGGCGGCACTCAGAGCCCTCTCTGTGGGCGCTTCTCTGAACTGCTGGGGGCGGGCTGCGGAGCCCCAGAGTGCCCCAGTCAAGGGGCCGGCAGGCTGTGGCTGCTGACGGACACTGTCGGCCCCCAAGCGCTCGCTGGCCTCTGTGTGCAGCGGCCGACGCCGCCCTGGCTCCTGCCTCGCTTTGCCCTGGGACAATGGCACCCCCGCCCTGCCTCGCCTTCCCTCACCTCAGCATGCAGGACAAGCCTCCTGCCCACTGCCCACCTGCCAGAGACCCCCTGGATCTCCCCCAACCCTGCTCTATCCCCAAAGGCGTCCCTCCCCACGAGCAACATCGAGGTGACCACACCCACCTTGGCCACACCCACCCAGTCTGCCATGACCACCACAGCCACGCCCACCTGGCACCCTGCGATAAATAAGTGGGTTTTGGGTTGCAGTTTGGGCACTCGGTCTCTAAAAGGTTCGCCATCACTGATCTAGCAGGTCCAGGTATGTCTAGAGCAGGGGTAGGCAGCCTTGGCTCTTTTATGACTGGTGGACTTCAACTCCCAGAATTCCTGAGCCAGCCTGGCTCAGCTTGGAAACCTCTCCCTGTCCCCTCAGCATGGCTGGCTCAGGAATTCTGGGAGTTGAAGTCCACCAGTCACGAAGGGGGCCATAGTTCCCCCATGCTAGCTCAGGAATTCTGGGAGTTGAAGTCCACGAGTCACGAAGGGGGCCATAGTTCCCCCATGCTAGCTCAGGAATTCTGGGAGTTGAAGTCCACGAGTCATAACAGAGCCAAGGCTGCCTACCCCTGATCTAGGAGGCTCACCGCTTAGAACAGGAGGACTTAGGACAGGGGTAGGCAACCTTGGCTCTTTTATGACTCGTGGACTTCAACTCCCAGAATTCCCAAGCCAGCCATGCAGAGGGGAAAGGGAGAGGTTTCCATGCTTAGCCATGCCGGCTCAGGAATTCTGGAAGTTGAAGTCCACGAGTCATAAAAGAGCCAAGGTTGCCTACCCCTGGCCTAGAGGAATTCTTTCCTGAAGCCTTAGACTCCACCAGTCTCGGAGAGTTAGATGAACCAAGGAACTTTCCAAGCCATGACAGGAAATTCCAGCCATCAGGTGGCCGTTTTTAGGACAATTGCTTGCTGTTCTTCCTTTGAGAGGCTGGAGCGGAGCTGCTTCTGGTCCATGGGGCTTCGAACATGGTAAAACATTGCTTGGGTGGAAGCTGCTCCTGAAATCTTTGGCCGCCTCTTCCTCCTGCAGGTCCTGCTGAAACTCTTCAGCTACTGCGTCAAAGTGAAGGTCAACCGCCAGCAGCTGGTGAAGCTGGAGATGAACACCCTCAACGTCATGCTGGGCACGCTGAACTTGGTAAGCGGCCACGTCCCACCCCCTGGCAGGTTCTCTCTCCTTCCTTCCCTGCAAGAAGATGATGGTGATGGTGCCCTGGGTCAGCAAAGAGGAAGCCAGACTGGTGGCTGAACTCTCCATCTCCAATGTTTTGGGTTGTTTGGTTTTTTTGGCACCCTCTTTGTAGGCTCTGGTGGCCGAGCAGGAAAGCAAGGACAGCGGGGGAGCGGCGGTGGCAGAACAGGTCCTCAGCATCATGGAGATTATCCTGGACGAGTCCAATGCAGAGCCGCTGAGTGAGGACAAGGTTGGTGCAGGGGTGTAAACGTGTGAATGGACGAGGAAAAGGAGTGTGGGTGGCGTTCAGAGACAGAGTGTCACATCTGCCACAACTTAAACCTCTTAAATAGGAACCGCCCCACTTGGCCCCATTGGTTGAGAAAGGTAGAGTTTTATTAGAGATCAAGTGTCCTGCAGCATTGCATATTCAGAATTGATCATCACGTGCCCAAATCCCTAAGTTTTTACTTTCTCCCCCTTATCTTCCCCTCACTGCCCACCCCCTTTGTCACCAATCATGCAAGATGTTTTCATAACGTTCAGTCTGAGCGCAGTCGGTGTCAGCCAGGTGACCTTGAGGCAGCATCTTGCAGCGGCAGTTTCTACTTCCGCTTTCCCCCGAGTATCCCCTTTCCAACGTTCCCCCTTAGCACAGCTCATGGCAGTCTGTCGCCGCATAGCAGCGAGGCGCAAGCAAGCATAAGGGGGCAGCCCTGGGGCCCTGTCCATCATCTCCCCTCTCATATTGCAACCACGTCTGTTACGTAGTTGGGGGTTCAAAAGGGAGGGAATCTTGAAAAGTGGAATGCTGGTGGGCTGGCTAGATTGAGGGAGCTGCTCTATGGGTCACTTCAGAAGGAGACCGGAGGGGGGGCGGATCTTTTGCTCTGTGCTAGAAGGTTCCTAGGGTCACGAGGAACTAAGGGGACCCAACATTCATAATTGCAAGGGTGGCTTCTCTGCCTTAGTCCCCGCAGCAGCCAAGAGGAGGCATGTTAGGACTTACTTGCCTTTTCACCTAGATTTTCCCTTTTGCTCACATCTTGACCCTGGAATGCAAAGGTGGGAGGGGTGATGTCTAAGCCAGGGGTCCCCAACCTATGGGCTGCGGCCCGGTACTGGGCTGCAGGCTTTTGGCCAGCAGGCGCAGAAATGGCTGGCCAGGGCGCGCACACATGGGTGCGCATTCCACCCCCCTTGTGCTAGCACCCACACCCATGGCCCTGTTTGCGCATGTGCGCGGGCTCAAACGGAAATGCTAGCACGGAGGGGGCGTGCGTGCCCCATTTGTGCATGTGTGAATGGGCCACTAACGCAGGGGGTGTGCACGGCTCCTTTGTGCACATGCGAATGGGCGCTAGCCGCTGCAGGGGTGTACGGCTGTTCACGCATGCGCATGGTGCCGCCGCATGCACACACACAGCTGCTAGTATTGCACGAGTGGGTGTGGCCCCGTGTGTGTGGCCGCGCGCGCGCATGCAGTAATTTGAAAGCTGCTCTCCCCTCCGGGCCACGAGCCTGTAAAGGTTGGAGAACTCTGGTCTAGGCAACCAAGAGTCGAGGCCAATGAAATGGACATAACAAGAAGAAATTTTACTATTGGACAATGTGAACACCTGGTGGGGGGGTCTATTGTTTAACCAAGCAAGCCTTTGAGTGGAAAAATCAGAGCTGGTTTTGCTTTCTTCTGTGTCAGTGTAAATTTTCAGTAAAGTATTATATACTCTTGGTAAAATCATGTCCCAAGAGTTTCTTTTTCCGGAAATGCCAACTGGACAGTTGACATGGGAAGCATCGGTCCTCCCAGGCAGGCAGGCAGGCAGGCAGGCAGCTGGGCTGGTGTCCTCGGGGGGCCTCTCCAGTTGCCTCTCAAGCGGGTGGGCGATTCTCTCCGCAGGGCAACCTGCTCCTGACAGGCGACAAGGACCAGCTGGTGATGCTGCTGGATCAGATCAACAGCACGTTTGTCCGCTCCAACCCCAGCGTGCTCCAGGGCCTCCTGCGCATCATCCCTTACCTGTCCTTCGGGGAGACGGAGAAGATGGAGATCCTGGTGGACCGATTCAAGCCCTACTGCAGCTTCGACAAGTACGGACAAGGAGGGTGCCTGGGGCCATCTCTGTCTCCCGCTAAATAGACGTGGGTTTGGGTGTGCTTGGGCGGGCGTGCACACAAGCAGGGACGCGTGACCTTTCCACGTTGCACGAACGGGTGATTTGCCCAGTTCCTCTCCTGCAAGGAAACGAGGAACGAAAAATGGCTTTTCCTTTTGAGCTTCGTTCTCGTTTCGAGCTGCCTGGGTGGCTTTTTCTGCCCCTGAAAAAAGCGGGACACAGGTGGTCTTTGGGTGCCCCTTTCCATGCCCCTCCCCCTTTTTGTTTTCTCTCTCTCTCAGGTACGACGAGGAACACAGTGGGGACGACAAGGTCTTCCTGGATTGTTTCTGCAAAATCGCTGCTGGCATCAAGAACAACAGCAACGGGCACCTGCTGAAGGACCTCATCCTGCAGAGAGGGATCACCCAGGGCGCCTTGGACTACATGAAGAAGCATATCCCCAGCGCCAAGAAGTGAGGGCTCTGCCTGGGATCTGTGGGGAGATGGGGCCTGGCCTGGGGGGGAGCGGTGGCTTCAAGGTCTGGGTCTGGAACAGCCAAGGGGGGGGAGTGCTTCTACACTGAGGGTGGTCAACCATTTGCTCTCCTTTCCCGCCCCCCCCCTTGACTCTCGGACAGCTTGGACGCTGATGTGTGGAAGAAATTTCTGTCTCGACCGGCCCTCCCATTTATCCTGCGGCTACTCCGAGGACTCGCCACTCAGCATCCAGCTACCCAGGTGAGGTTCCCCGTCCTCCTCCATCTCCTCCTCCTTCTCCTCCTCCAATTCCTTTTCTTTCTCTATTTCCATCTCTCCTCCTCCTCTCTACAACTCCTTTATTTCCATCTCCCTTCCTCCTCCTCCTCCCCCCGTTTCTCTGTGGAAAGCAGGAGGCTTTGCAGAGCCTGCGTTTGGCAGGGACAGTGCGCGAGCACATGATGCTCTCCTGGCTTGCCCTCTGCCCTTGTGAGTTTCGGTGCTGGGCCACGACCTTTATCCTCCTAGCTGTGCCAGGGGAAGGCAAAGGCCCTTCGTTCCCCCAGAGGCCTGGCTCAGTTAGGGAGGGAGGCCCTTGTAACAGTGCTGCAGCTAAGAACTCCTGGTAGCAAAAGGGTTAAAGGAAAACAATGGGATTCTGACCTGGTCCGTTGGCCCTCCCTCCCTGCCCCGCAGGCGCTGATTGGGACCGATTCGATCTCCAACTTGCACAAGCTGGAGCAGGTCTCCAGCGACGAAGGCATCGGGACGCTGGCCGAGAACCTCCTGGAAGCCCTCCGGGAACACCCGGACGTGAACAAGAAGATCGACGCAGCCCGCCGGGAGACGCGGGCAGAGAAGAAACGGATGGCTATGGCCATGCGGCAGAAGGCCCTGGGCACCCTCGGCATGACGGTAACGGGCGCCTCTCGCTTGGGGTGGTGGGATGCGAGGAGGCCTTCGGGGAGTGCGGGCCCCGTGGCCCTTCCTCCTTCTCCTCCTCAGCCCCTCCACTCTTTGCTTGGCTTGCCAGACGAATGAGAAGGGACAGGTGGTGACGAAGACAGCGCTGCTGAAGCAGATGGAGGAGCTGATCGAAGAACCCGGCCTGACGTGCTGTATCTGCCGGGAAGGCTACAAGTTCCAGGTGAGTCAGGGCCGGGCCTTCCCCACGGTCCCCTGGGGAGGGGGACTCTCCCTCCAGTTGAAACATTTTGGAGGCAGCCCACCCTATCTGCCATTTTTTGCCACAGCCCACCAAAGTCCTGGGCATTTACACCTTCACCAAGCGGGTGGCCCTGGAGGAGTTTGAGAACAAGCCTCGGAAGCAGCAGGGCTACAGCACCGTCTCCCACTTCAACATCGTCCACTATGACTGCCACCTGGCAGCAGTCAGGTAAGGAAGCCCCGCGGGCAGCCGGGCGTCTCCCGGTGGGCAGCCTTGGATTTCAGCCAGGTCTGGATTGGAAGCCCAGATAAATCAGATGGAGTCTGACAGACGCTCATTGGGGCGGAGGGGTTATCTCCGGGGTGGGAAGGGGGGAGTGGGGAGAACTCGTGCTCCTGACACCCGTGACTTTCCCCCGCCTGACAGGTTGGCGCGGGGCCGTGAGGAGTGGGAGAGCGCCGCCTTGCAGAACGCCAACACCAAATGCAACGGCCTCCTGCCAGTCTGGGGGCCGCACGTCCCAGAATCTGCCTTCGCCACCTGCTTGGCAAGGTGAGTTGGAAGGATGCCCTTTCCTGGAACACCTGCGGCGCCTGGCAAGAGGCACCTTCCCATCTGGGAGGAGGAGGAAGAGGAAGCCCTCACATGTCTCATGAGGTGTCCCCTTGCCAAAAAATGTCTGTTTTTGTGATTTATCCTTCTTAACTTTGTTTTCCCACGGAATCGGTCCCCAACAGCAACCCGTAGGGCTTGGGGAAGCCAGGGAGGGGGGTTGGTGCCCTAATGCGCCCATGGTTCTCCCTCGGCAGGCACAACACTTACCTCCAGGAGTGTACGGGGCAGCGGGAGCCCACCTACCAGCTCAACGTCCATGACACCAAGCTGCTCTTCCTCCGGTTTGCCACGGAGCAATCGTTCAGCGTGGACACAGGCGGTGGTGGCCGGGAAAGCAACATCCACCTAATCCCCTACATCATTCACACAGTGCTTTACGTCCTCAACACGTCAGTATCCCCCACACCCTCTGTGTGCTTTTAACTGTAGGTTGGAAAGACCAGACTGGAGGAGGAGGAGGAGGAGGAGGTCAGCACTTAATGGCTGAGCAGGTTAATCCCGGAGGGTTTGCCCGCTCCCCTCCTCTCCCCAGTGCCCGTCTTGAGCAGAGGAAGCTCTGTGGCTGGTGCCCAAATCTTGTCTGCCTCGCTGTGGACAGCAGGACAGGCCCTGGCCCTTCGCCCTGGAAGCCCCCCCCCCTCGCCCAAATCACTCCTTTTTAAATCTCTACAGCCAGTCCTCGGCTTTCAACAGTTCATTTAGGGACCGTTTGTAGTTACACTGGCACGGAAAAGGAGGACTTTGGGCCCGTTTTTCACACCTAACGCCCGTTGCAGCCTCCCCAGGGTCACGTGATCAAAATTCAGGCAACCAACTCTTATCTATGTCAGTCGCAGTGATAGCCGGGGTCCCCTGAATTCCCCCTTCTGCAACCTTTCGACAGGCAAAGTCAGTGGGGAAGCCAGATTCAGTAAACAACCGTGTTACTTAACAGCTGCAGTGATTCCCTTAGCACAGCGGTTCTCAGCCTATGGGTCGCGACCCCATTTGGGGTCAAACGACCGTTTCGCAGGGGTCGCCGGACACCGCGGTCCGCCATTTTTTTTTATTTATTTTTTTTTATTTTTTTTCCGTTGCGCGCTCCGTGCATGCACGGTTCGGGCCGTTGCGCGCTGCGCATGCGCGGATCGGGCCGTTGCGGTCCGCCATTTTGTTTTTTTTATTATTATTATTATTATTATTTTCGTCGCGCGTGCGCCGTGCATGAGCGGATTGGCCCGTCACGGTCCGCCATTTTTATTTTTATTTTTAATTTTTTTGATTTTTTATTTTTTTTCCGTCGCGTGCGCGCCACGCAGGCACAGATCAGCGCGCGCGCGCATGCGCGCGCCCGGGTCAGGGTCGCGGCGCGCATGGGCGGCACAAGTGGGGTCTCAACCTGAAAAAGGTTGAGAACCATTGCCTTAGCAACTGTGGCAAGAAAATGGAGCAAAATGGGGCAAAATAGCAATAGCACTTAGACTTATATACTGCTTCATGGTGCTTTACAGCGCTCTCTAAGCGGTTTTTACAGAGTCCGCCTATTGCCCTTCCCAACAATCTGGGTCCTCATTTTACCGACCTCAGAAGGATGGAAGGCTGAGTCAACTTTGTGCCGGTCAGGATCGAACTCCTGGCACTGGGCAGAGTTTGCCTGCAATAGCAATAAGCACTGAGACTTACATACCGCTCCACAGTGCTTTACAGCCCTCTCCAAGGCAGGGGTTCTCAACCTTGGCAACTTTAAGACTTGTGGACTTCAATTCCCAGAATTCCTCAGCCAGCTTTGCTGGCTGAGGAATTCTGGGAGTTGAAGTCCACAAGTCTTAAAGTTGCCAAGGTTGAGAACCCCTGCTCTAAGGGGTTTACAGAGTCAGCCTATTCCCCCACAACAATCTGGGTCCTCATTTTACCGACCTCAGAAGGATGGAAGGCTGAGTCAACCTTGAGCCGGTAGGGATCGAACTCCTTGCTGTGGGTAGAATTTTCCTGCAATGCCACATTCTAACCACTGTGCCACCGTGGCTCTTAATGCAACATCCGATCAGCTACAGCAATAGCAACAGCCCTTAGACTTATATACACTTCACAGTGCTTTTACAGCCCTCTCTAACGGGTTTACAGAGTCAGCCTATTCCCCCACAACCATCTGGGTCCTCATCCATCCTTGGAAGGATGGAAGGCTGAGTTCAACCTTGAGCTGCTCAGGATCGAACTGCCCACCTGCAGTCAGCAGAATCAGCCTGCAGTACTGCACTCTAACCACTGCGCCAAAACCCGCTGAAGAGCAGCCTTGCTTAGGAACAGAAATTGGGGGGGTTCCATTGTTGTTCACTTGAGGACCACCTGTAACCCTTGAAGGATGAGGGGGCTTGGGAGACCCCCAGTCAATGAAAGAAGACCAGGGCTCCTCTGATGGGCTTATCTGCAGCTTGGCCCTTCCCTAGGAGATGCCTTCTGCCTCCTGCTCTCTGGGCCGGGCAGAGATGAGGCCTTGCGACCTGCTGGCCGGGATGGGGAAGGGCTTCTCCGATCCAAAGGCCTCCCTTGTCGACAGCCTCTCCTGCCTTCCTCTATCCAGGACGCGGGCAACCTCCCGAGAAGAGAAGAACCTGCAGAGCTTCCTGGAGCAGCCGAAGGAGAAGTGGGTGGAGGGGGCCTTTGAGGTGGACGGCCCCCACTACTACACCGTCCTGGCGCTCCACATCCTGCCCCCCGAGCGGTGGAAGGCGGTGCACATCGACATCCTGAAGCGCCTGCTGGTCATCTCCCACGCCCGGACGGTGTCCCCGGCGGGAGCAAGCAAGTAAGCACAAGACGCGGCTGGTGCTGCGCCAGGTAGACCCTTTGATTTATGGCCGCCCAAGTGAGCATGTGACGGTGTGACTTTGAACAGTCACCTGAACAAGTTGGTGGTAAGTTGAGGACTACCTGTGATCCAGGGAGCCGCCCTTCCCCTTCTGCCTGTCCTGTAGAGCCAGATCTTCTGGGACTGGATTTTGAAGTCCACCTGGTGAAGGCCAGCTTTGGGATCACAGCCCCTTCTTTTCCAGCTGCTGCCAGCGCCGGCTGTCCCATCATCCTCATCTACTGGGGTGGGGGCTCTTCTGAGGTCAGGGGGTGGCTGATTTGCTGCTGCCCCAGGGTCTCCTGACCTGAAACCCCACCCCCCAGCCTTTGCTTAAGAGAGGGAAGGGAGCTCAGGCGCCAGGGACCCTTTGCAACACGCTCTCCTGAAGGCCTGGGAGTCTTGGGGGTTGATCCCCCTTTTGCCATCTGCTTCTCGGGGAGGGAGGGAGGGAGAGAATACTCCCCCCCCAGGGATGGCTGTGGAAATGCCCCTCAGCTCAGCATGCCGAGTGTCAAGGTTCTGACTGACGAACCCAACCAAGCAAACACCTTCGAGGCATTCCGATCTCTTAATGTCAAACTTTATTGAGTACACCATTTCGGCACATATGAAACCAAAACCAGGTCTGGCAAACCCCAGCAGAACATTCCCCCCCCAGTAATAGAATTTTCCCTCCCGTTCATGAACGGGTCACATGGCCCAATTGGTTGCAATTATATGGTTATGAGAAAATGTCTCTGAGTTGAGCCAGGCATCTGGTGAATCGTCCTTGATTCTCACTGTCTGCTTTCTTCATCTTTGTAGCCTGCATTCCAATTCCCCATCCTCCCCCTAAGTTCTTTGGCAAGCTAAGAAGCAATCATTGTTGCACCAGCAAAGCGAGCTTCAAGCTTGACACCAAGAGGCTTCACACACACACACACACACACACACACACACACACACACACACACCATGAGAAAAATGACTTCCTGCTTCTGGCATCACAAATGAGCTGGAGGTGCTCAAAACCCGGGCAGCATCTTTGGGGGTTGAATTATAAATCAGTTTGTGCAGGAAACAGGAGGGGGGGAGCTCCAGCCTATGTATTCCCAGCCCCCTGGTGTGTGCATTTTGTGTGTGTGTGTGTGTCGCCCATACTGCTGGATAATTCACCCACCCACTGTCCAAGGGACCTGACGGCCTCTCTCCCCTCCCAACAGGCTAACGGACAGAGCCGTGAAGGACTACGCTGCCTATCGCTCCAGCCTCCTGTTCTGGGCCCTCGTTGATCTCATTTACAACATGTTCAGAGTAAGTGCTTCCTCGTGTCAGGGTGGCCTAGGGGGTTCCCTCTGAATGGGTGAGCTGGCCAGATTGAGGGCTCAGGGCACCCCATACCTACAATGGCGTACAACTCAAGGGAGTTGCCCTCTGCAGCCTGTTTGGCTCAGGGGTCAAAGCTCCCAAGCAGAGATCCATTCTCCAGCTGTCTACCGAGCTGAAAAAGGGAGCCCAGGAGAGCCCCATTAGGCTCCCCCATTCATCTCAGGAAGAACTGGTGAGGCCAGGGGTCTGTCCTAGCCACCTAAGGCCCTCCACCCCAGGGGACAGATTCCCTATTTCCAAGCTAGGTTGAGTCTTGGCCTTCCTTCCCTTCCTTCCTTCCTTCCTTCCTTCCTTCCTTCCTTCCTTCCTTCCTTCCTTCCTTCCTTCCTTCCTTCCTTCCTCATATCATCTTCCTTCCCTCCCTCCCATTGATTCCATCCCTCCCATCTCCTTCCTTCCTGTCCCCTCCCTCCCTCCTTCCTTCTTGTCTTCCTCCCTCCCTCCCTCCCTTCCTCATACCATCTTCCTTCCCTCCCTTCCACTGATCCCCTCCCTCCCGTCTCCTTCCTTCCTTCCTCATATTATCTTCCCTCCCTCCCATTGATCCCCTCCCTCCCATCTCCTTCCTTCCTTCCTTCCTGTCCCCTCCCTCCCTCCTTCCTTCTTGTCTTCCTCCCTCCCTCCCTCCCTTCCTTCCTCATACCGTTTTCCTTCCCTCCCTTCCACTGATCCCCTCCCTCCCGTCTCCTTCCTTCCTTCCTCATATTATCTTCCTTCCCTCCCTCCCATTGATCCCCTCCCTCCCATCTCCTTCCTTCCTTCCTTCCTCATATTATCTTCCTTCCCTCCCTTCCACTGATCCCCTCCCTCCCATCTACTTCCTTCCTTCCTTCCTGTCCCCTCTCTCCCTCCTTCCTTCTTGTCTCCCTCCCTCCCTCCCTCCCTTCCTCATACCGTCTTCCTTCCCTCCCTTCCACTGATCCCCTCCCTCCCATCTCCTTCCTTCCTCCCTTCCTGTCCCCTCCCTCCCTCCCTCCCTGAGTGCCAGCCTCCTCCCGCTTCCTCTCCCCCTGCAGAAGGTGCCTACGAGCAACACAGAGGGGGGCTGGTCCTACTCTCTGGCCGAGTACATCCGCCAGAACGACATGCCCATCCACGAGGCAGCCGACCGAGCCCTCAAGTCCTTCCAGGAGGAGTTCATGCCCGCCGAGACCTTCTCAGAATTCCTGGACGTGGCTGGTGAGTGCTTGCCCCCCACCCTCTTCGGAAACCAGCGCTGGGGGGAGGGCGTGTTTGTGCCCTGCACACAGCCCCCTCTGACTTCACCCTGCTTTGTTTCAGGATTGCTATCTGACATTTGCGACCCGGACGGCTTCCTCAAAGACCTCTTCAACTCTCTTCCCTGAGTGGCCCCCCCCCAAGAGACTGTTGGACTCCCATCCCCCCCCCCAGTTTCTCTCCCCCTCCTCACTTCTCCAGGAAAGCTGTCGTCACTTTCTTCACCCGCCTTCCGGGCCCCTGCTCTCTCCCCCCCCCCCCCCGCTTCTCGGCGGCCTTCCTTCCACCTGGCCACTTCCAAGCCGGAACGTGCGACGGACTCACGGAACCCAAGCCTGGTCAAATTTTTTTTTTCTGCTTCTATGTGTGTGATCATTTTATCGGTCAATAAATAAGTTAAATACAGTCGGAAGGAAAGGCCGCGTCTGCCCGGTGTGTCTCTGCGCCAGGGCCAGGGAGCGGCCCTTCCGCCTTTCTCCTGCCCGGGCTTCCGTGGAGAGTTCGGGAGAGCTCTGCGAATCTGCCCTTCGCCTGGATCCGGCCTTCTGCAGGGAGCTGTCCCTGACAACGCCGGTTTTTGAGTTGTCCCTCTCTGCTTCCTGCCTGCCCCGTGTTCCTTCCTCAAGTGGGGGGAGGGGTTAGATCTTCTGATGGGGGCAAAGGAGCGAAAGGCACCCCCACTTTCGCTGGATCCTGTTTTTTTGTTTTTTTTCTTTCTGGTTCTAGAGTGAAAGGTTCATCTCTGTCTTCGCTCCATCCACCGAGATGGGCTGGGCGGCCCTCTTGATGTCATCCTCCCGCAGGCTGGCCCTGGGCCTCTTTTCCCCAGAGGTTGTCGCCTTGCTGGTCCCCGTCCCCTAAAACCCGGCATTTCCCAGCTAGGAGGAGCTCTTTCAAACAAGGGCAGCCACACTGGATTAGTAACCCCGCATCTTGATCAGCCTGGCCCTGGGATTACTTGGGGTGACTAATAATAATAATAATGATGTTGGAAGGGACCTTGGAGGTCATCTAGTCCTGCTTAAGCAAGAGAGCCTATAACATTTCAGACAAAGGGCCGTCCAGTCTCTTCTTAAAAACTTCCAGTGTTGGAGCATTCACCGCTTCTGGAGGCAGGTGGTTCCACTGGTTAATTGTTCTCACTGTCAGGAAGTTTCTCCTTAGTTCCAGGTTGCTTCTCTCCTTGGTTAGTTTCCATCCGTTGCTTCTTGTCCTGCCTTCTGGCGCTTCGGAGAATAGCTTGACTCCCTCTTCTTTGGGGCAGCCCCTGAGATACTGGAAGACTGCTATCATGTCCCCCCCCCTCGTCCTTCTCTTCATTAAACTAGACATCCCCAATTCCAGCAACTGTTCTTTATATGTTTTAGCCTCCAGTCCCCTAATCATCTTTGTTGTTTTTCTCTGCACTCTTTCTAGAGTCTCAGCATCTTTTTTACATCATGGTGACCAAAACTGGATGCAGTACTCCAAGTGTGGGTCTTACTAAGGCATTGCAAAGGGGTATTAACACTTCACTTGATCTTTATTTAACACTTCTCATGATCTTGATTTGGTACTTGCTGGCCGAGCAAACAGACGTGGGCAGATACTACTACTACTAATAACAATAATAATAATAATAAAGTTGGAAGGGACCTTGGAGGTCATCTAGTCCAACCCCCTGCTCAGGCAGGAAACCCTATACCACTTCGGACAAGTGGCTGTCCAGTCTCTTCTTAAAGATTTCCAGTGTTGGAGCATTCACCGCTTCTGGAGGCAGGTGGTTCCACTGGTGAATTGTTCTCATTGTCAAGAAATTCCTCCTTAGTTCTAGATGAGCTGAGGCAGAGCTGCCTTTTACTATCGTTCTGCTCCTCGGAAAGTTTCTGGACAAGCTGTTCCGAATTTGTCACCGGCTGCCTTAGCTGCTTGAAGAAAAGGGATTAATCCGGTGAGAAACGAGGAACCGGCTCCCAGGCAGAGCCGGGATGGCTAATGCTTGGGGAATGTGGCTGGAGGAGTTGGAGGCGTGGATTTAAGTTTGAGGATCGTTTTGTCACGGGGAGGCCAAATGTAGAGACAAGGTCCCTCACGTCCTGCTGTCGCCACTGGGGAGGAAGAATAAGCTGTGGGTCTCCCTCTGTGGGAGGTGCGGGGGGGGGGATGTATTTTGGCCTGGTGATTGCCAGGAAGAGAGGGGGGGGAGCCGGACTCCCGGCCACAAAAGCCAGGACAGAATCCCCAGGGTGTTTTTCCTCCAAAAGGCAACTGGGCTTTCTCGGTTTACTTTTTTTTTGCTTGCTTGCTTGCTTGCTTGAAAACATTTCACTTCTCATCCCAGAAGCTTCCCCACTTCTGACTGAACTGAACCGAGTGAACTTCGGTCAGAACCGAAGAAGCTTCTTGAATGAGAAGCGAAACGTTTTCAAGGAGAAAAAAAAGAAAACAACCCATGAGACTCCAGTTGCCTTTTGGGGGAGATAAAAAATGAAACAAACACCTTGGGAACAACCAGGACCTGGATGGTTGAGAATCTCCCTAGACATTTGGCCAGGACAGCACCAGGTGAATATTTAGAATAGGATAGAATAGAATAGAGAGAGATGGAATGGAATGGAATGGAATGGATTGGAATAGAATAGAGAATATTGAATAGAGAAGAGAATAAGAGAATAGAATGGAATATATAGAATAGAAATAGAATAGAATAGAGAGATGGAATGGATTGGAATAGAATAGAGAATATTGAATAGAGAAGAGAAGAGAAATAGAATAGAATATTTAGAATAGAAGAGAAATAGAATAGGAATAGGAATAGAATAGACTAAAATAAGAAGAGAAATAGAATAGAATAAAATAGGGGCTGGAAGGGACCTTGGAGGTCTTCTAGTCCAGCCCCCCACTTAAGCAGGAGAACCTATACCATCTTAGACAAGTGATTGTCTGGCCTCTTTTTAAAAACCTCCAATGATGGAGCACCCACGATTTCTGGTGGCAAGCGGTTCCACTGGTTAATTGTCCTCACTGCCAGGAAGTTTCTCCTTAATTCCAGGTTGCTTCTCTCTCTCATCAGTTTCCAACCATTGTTTCTTGTCCTTCCCTCTGGTGCTTTGGAGAATAGTTTGATGCCCTTTTCTTCGTGGCAGCCCCTCAGATACTGGAATAATGCCATCATGTCTCCCCTAATAATAAAGTGAAATGAATAAATATAATTTAAAAAATGAATGAATGAAGTGAAAAGAATCCACCCAGGCATGAGTGGGCAGGCTAAGTGGGGCTGGGCACACCCTGCCTAGCCAACAAGGGCACCCAGGGTGCTTCAACTTTCCCCCAAGGTATTCTTGGCGCATCCTGGTCCCCTTTCACCCTCCTTCGACCTGGAAAGCCATGTCCAGTGTCAGCTCTGTGGTCTTCAGCCACCCTCTGAGTTGCTGTCCTTGTGGATTGCCTGGCAAAGCCTTTTCTCCAGTTTTGGTCCCCACACTAAAAAAGATGTTGAGGCTCTAGAAAAAGTGCAGAGAAGAGCAGCCAAGATGATCAGGGGACTGGAGGCTGAAACATAGGAAGAACGGCTGCAGGACCTGGGCATGGCAGTGAAGAGAAGGACCAGGGCAGACATGACGGCAGCCTTCCAATATTTGAGGGGGGTCTCACAGAGAGGAGGGGGATCAACCTATTTTCCAAAGCACCCAAGGCCAGACAAGGAATAACGGATGGAAACGGATCAAGGAGAGGTTCAGCCTAGAAATAAGGAGAATGTTTCCTGACAGTGGGAACAATCAACCAATGGGACAGAAGTTGCCTTTAGATGTTGTGGGAGCTTCATTGCTGGAGGCTTTCAAGAAGAGATGGTGTAGGACAGGGGTCTTCAAACTTGGCCCTTTTATGACTTATGGACTTCAACTCCCAGAATGGAGTTGAAGTCCACAAGTCATAAAAGGGCCAAGTTTGAAGACCCCTGGTGTAGGATGTCCTACTTGGGGGGCGGGGTTGGACTAGATGACCTACAAGGTCTCTTCCAACTCATAAGATAACGCTCCCCTTGTTTCTCACCGGCAGAGATCTATCAGGCAGTGTGACTCAGAGGCCAGGCAGGAAGATCCCCTCCAGCAGGCAGCAGCAGCCCCTACCTAAGGGGGATCTTTTGGGCAGGAGAGCAGGTAAATCCCAGGACCCTCGCCCAGCTCACCGAGGCACACTTTCACAACGTTTTCAGGTTGGCCTTTGCGCAACAGAGATCTTCACCTGACCCTGAAGATGCTCGGCCCAGGGATGAAAAGAACGGGTGGGCTCCGTTTTCTGGTTCTGTTGATGATCCCGAGAGTTTGAGGTCATTCTAGGGGGGCATTAGGCCTGCCCTTCCGGGGGAGCTGTGGAGAGCCCAATTCCTGGCTTGTGGCCTCTTTGCCAGCTTCCCTCTTCCACTCCCAGAGAGCTCTCCCCATGGTGAAGGCACAGAGCGATGGTTTTAGAAAATTAAGCCTCTTTGCCGAGTAAGGTGTTCGTGCTGGATTTCCAGACCTCAGGGAAAGCAAGGTGTGTGTGTGGGGGGGTCTCACCCGCTTTTCAAGCCAACGGGGGGAGAAATTCAAGGCCGGGGTAACCTGGTCAATTCTTGTTAGGCCTCCTGGGGCTTCACACAACCTCCCCACCCCATCAGTAAACGGGGGGGGATAACTAATTAACCTAAGACGGGTAGGCCACCTTGGCTCTTTTATGACTGGTGGACTTCAACTCCCAGAATTCCTGAGCCAGCCTGGCTCAGCTTGGAAACCTCTCCCTTTCCCCTCAGCGTGGCTGGCTCAGGAATTCTGGGAGTTGAAGTCCATCAGTCATGAAGGGGGCCATAGTTCTCCCATGCCAGCTCAGGAATTTTGGGAGTTAAAGTCCACGAGTCATAAAAGAGCCAAGGTTACCTACCTCTGGCCTAGGCCCAAGCCACTTTATGACTCATGGACTTCAACTCCCAGAATTCCTGAGCTAGCATGGCTGAGCTTGGAAACCTCTCCCTCAGCATGGCTGGCTCAGGAATTCTGGGAGTTGAAGTCCACGAGTCATAAAAGAGCCAACCTGAGGCCTAGGCTGCTTTATGACTCGTGGACTTCAACTCCCAGAATTCCTGAGCTGGTATGGCTGAGCTTGGAAACCTCTCCTTTTCCCCTCAGCATGGCTGGCTCAGGAATTCTGGGAGTTGAAGTCCACCAGTCATAAAAGAGCCAACCTGGCCTAAGGGCAGGGTTTCGTTACGCCCCCAAATATTAGGCCAATTGGAGAGCCGAGGAAGGGATTAATTGCAGGGACGCTGCAAGAGGCAACTTGGGAATTCAAGCCCCTCGTGAAAGCGGCAGGGGATTGTGGGTTAGATAAGACACGGTCCTCCTCCATCCCCACCTCCGGGAACTGCGGATCTAAAGGGAAAAGTGACATTAGGGGACTTAGCAGGAGGGGGAAAAAAACAAAAAATAGGCGCCCAAATAATGTCCTTTCCCAGGAATTCCGGAGTCAGGTTCCTCAGCCTCGTGAATTCTCTCGGCCAAGCCCTGCTGGGAACCTTTCGTCCTAAATACTGGAGCCATTCTTGCAGAACGGGGCCCTTCCTTCTCCAGGCGAGACGCCGCCGTTTCTTGATCAGACATGTCCTAAAAGGCAATTTTTACAGGCGTTCCGTTTTTTCAGTCCCTTAAATGTGCGTGTCTGTTGTGTGTGTCTGTGTCTGTGTGCGGTGAGGGTTGTTTTCTTCATCTCCTTTCCCCCTGTTTCCTTCCAAATCACAAGGAGAGTTGCTGGCGGCTGAGCGAAACAAACAACTTTCACCAGGGTTGTGTTTTGCAATCCTGGCATAAACTTTGTGGCTGCCGCAACTATTTTCTCCAAGATAAATCAGGCCAGAAGTTGTGTTCCCCCTTTTTTCAAAGGCCTGGCAACAAATCGTGTTTTTTTATTATTATTGTTTTGAAAAGCTTGGCAGTGCCCAGAGAGAGCCCCCACCCACCCAACCAGGTTTAGCCTCCAAACACCCTGCAGTTAACCAAAACAAATTTCCGGCAACCCAACAACATAGAATGTGGTTGTGGCAAGACCAGCCACAAAAGCTTTTCTTAAAAAAAACAAAACACATTTTTTGCAGAATAATTTTGTCGGTTTGCTTCAAGACGGGCAGCATAATTGTTCTCCGCCAGGTTGACCTCAAAGGTGTGGACTGCATTTCCCAGAATTCCCCTGTTGCTGAGAATTCTGGGAGCTGAAGTCCACACCTCTGCAGGACACCCAGCTTTTTGGGGGGGGCAGAGCGTGGCAATGGGAGCTGAGCCAGGAGGTGCTTAAAGGAGTTTTTATAAAGACTGTAGAACAAGGGTCTTCAAACTTGGCCCTTTTTATGACTTGTGGACTTCAACTCCCAGAATTCCTCAGCCAGCTATGCTGAAGGGACAGGGAGAGGTTTCCAAGCTCAGCCATGCCAGCTCAGGACTTCTGGGAGTTGAAGTCCATGAGTCATGAGGGGGCCGTAGTTCCCCATGCTGGCTCAGGAATTCTGGGAGTTGAAGTCCATGAGTCATGAGGGGGCCGTAGTTCCCCCATGCTGGCTCAGGAATTCTGGGAGTTGAAGTCCATGAGTCATGAAGGGGCCATAGTTCCCCATGCTGGCTCAGGAATTCTGGGAGTTGAAGTCCATGAGTCATGAGGGGGCCGTAGTTCCCCCATGCTGGCTCAGGAATTCTGGGAGTTGAAGTCCACGAGTCATGAAGGGGCCATAGTTCCCCCATGCTGGCTGAGGAATTCTGGGAGTTAAAAGGGCCAAGTTTGAAGACCCCTGCTGTAGAACATGTGAAGTTTACAACTGGTTGGTGCAATTTTGGGAAAACGTGGCGTGTTTTGGGGTCTCTTTGGAGAATGAATTTTATAAAAACTGCTTGAGTTTGAGCCCTTAGTGGTAAAATGATCTTTGATGCCCTACGGGTAGTCCTCAAATTTACAACAGTCTGTTTAGTGACTTTTTCAAAGTTTCAACGGCACTGGAAAAAGTGACAGAGGACTGTTTGTCACACTTAACGACCGTCGCAGCGTCCGCACGGTCGCGTGATCAAAATTCAGACGCTTGAGAGCTGATTCGTATTCACGACGGTCACAGCGTCCCCCCCAGGGGCACGTGACTCCCTTTTGCCACCTTCTGACAAGCAGGGCCAATGGGGTATTCCCTTAACCACCAAGCTGCAGTGCTTCGCTTAACCAAGGTCGTAAAGTGGGGCAAAGCTCACTTTTCACAACTGTCTCAGAAACGTCGGGCTGAATTGTGGGTCGGGCTAACTGTACAGGAGAAGGATGCTCACGTGTAGGAGAAGGTGCTTCGGCATCAAAGGCCGCTTGTTCTTGCTTATTCTTCTCAGCACCGTGTGACGCCTTGTGTCATTCTTGCCTGCGGTATGAATAGGACCCAGTTATTTACAAGACCGCCTTCTGCCAGTAAATACCTCCCACCGACCAGTTCGCTCCCACAGGGAGGGCCTCCTCAGGATGCCATCGGCTAAGCAGTGTCGGCCGGTGGCGCCCAGGGGGAGAGCCTTTTCTGTGGGGGCACCGACGATGTGGAACGAGCTCCCCCCGGAACTCCGGACGTGTCATGATCTCCGCACCTTCAGAAGAGAATTGAAGACTCATCTCTTCAATCAAGCCGGCCTGGCCTAGACCTCCTCGGGTTTTATGTAAATCTCTATGTAAATTTTTTAAACAAGGTTGTTCGGGTTTTAGAATTGGGATTTTAACAGGTTTTAGTAACAGCCATGTATTAATTTAATTTATTTTTAAATAGTTATTATTATTATCTGTTTTAATTGGGCTGTAAACCGCCCCGAGTCCTACGGGAGAGGGGCGGTATAGAAATTTAAGAAATAAATAAATAAGTAAATAAAATAGGCCCTAGAATAACAGCATTTTGCATTCCGGTGCAGCCTTCCAGCTGATAGCTCCCAAGAAAAAGCCAAATAAAATCTGAATCAACAGGTGTCCCGGTAGAGGCGGTGGGAAGATGAGCGATTCAAGATGGGAGTTGGCAGCCGGGGGAGGACAAATTTGGCTCAGGGGCCACCGTTGCCAACCTCTGCCAAAACCTTCCTCTCTTTTGAAAGCAATTTCCTTTCGGCCTTTCATTTTGTCGCCTGTTGCGAGGGGGAAGCCAAGGGACTCAAAAGCTGGCTGGCAAACTCCACTTTTCGGACCGTTTTACTGCTGGGGGGATGAATAGGAGAGATCCAAGGAAGGGGCCCGGAGTTAGCAAAAGCAAAAAAGATTGGGCTCGGGAACCCAGTTCCCGGCAGCCCTTGGTCGTTTCCCAGCTCTTTGCAGTAAAACACACAGAGGTTCCTTTGAAATGAAGCCCATGCAGGAGTCTTTGGGCTCTGGAGCATGACAAAAAGACAGGGCCAGGCTATGGGCCATCTCTGTGACCTTTAAACTCTGGCTGTTCGTAAGAGAACGCCTGTCCATCTGTGCAGAGCCGCAGATAAATCTGATGCCAAAATAAGTTTTTGCCGGCAATGCCTCCACCAGCATTCGTGCATCCTGGTTTCTTGTCAAGCAGGGAATGAAGGCAACCTATTCAGAGGGCTGCTTCTTTTTTAAAATAAATAAATAAATAAATCCCTGAATCAGCAGTGCTGAATTGGTCTCGTTCTCCCTTTTCTCCTTCTATCGCTCTTTCTCATCCAAAAGGTGCTTTTTCCAAGAGGCAACTGGACTTTGTTTTTCCTTTGAAGACGTTTCGCTGCTCATCCAAGAAGCTTCTTCAGCTCTGACTGGATGGTGCGGAGTGGAAGGATTGATATTCCTTGCAGACAGCCGGTCATTTGCACTCTTTTAGACAGTTGTTGAGGCCACTTGGAGGCTTATCTGTGTCCTCAGGGTCACCTGAGTGTCAATGGGTCTGGAGCCTTCTTGGAACTGCTGAAAGGACTGTGTTGTAGAGTGGTGATAGATGATGTCGTATTCGTCCCTCTCTGTTGACATCATCAGGTGTCAACCTTGACCAACCTTGATGGCCTCTTTGACCCCTCTTTCAAACCAGCGGTCTTGTCTGTCCAAACCATGTCCTGGATGACGGAGAATCTCCATAGACATCACTTTCTCCTTTTAAGTTTCCTTCATGGCTTTATTTCCAAGAAATATGCCTCAGCTTTGCGTAAATGGCCTTGCACAATTGGGCCGTCCAAGAGGGAACAAATTGGGGTCCACGCGGCCCCCGATAGGAGCCAATGACAACACACAAAGCAATTGTGTTTACTCTTTTGGACACCGCCAATCGGCCGAACGTAGCAGCGAAACACAAGGTTGGGCAAAGACTGATAGGAAACACCGAGAACCCAGAAGCGTTGTGTGCCTTCCCCAGTGTGCAAAAGTGGAAATGCCCGCCCCAAAATGGCAGGCAGGAAGCTGGGTGCTGGTGCAGCAGATTTAACCTCAGGATGGCAAAGTTGGACCTCCCTCCTTATGCCCTGGTCTCTTGTGGAGCCTGGGAACCCATCGCCCTGAGCAAAAGGAGGCTGCGTTGAGAACTTCAAGTTGCAGGGGTCTTCAAACTTGGCAACTTTAAGACTTGTGGACTTCAACTCCCAGAATTCCTCAGCCAGCGGAATTCTGGGAGTTGAAGTCCACAAGTCTTAAAGCTGCCAAGTTTGAAGACCCCTGCTCTACGCTCTGCATCCTGGCTGTTCTGCCCACTGGCATTTCTTGCGTGCATTTCATCTCCTCCGTTTCCTTGCTGGCATCCCATGCCTGCAGGGTCCATAGTTCCATGTGGATTTGTGAGGTTGGGCTTCTTCACTTGTAATGGGCTGGCCAAGAGTGCTCCGCTTAGGAACTTTTAGTTTTGGGACTTATAACAGAATAAGAGAGTTGGAAAGGACCTTGGAAGTCTTCTAGTCCTGCAGGAGACCCTCTGCCAGGGGTCCCCAACCCCTGTACTGGGCCATGGCTCATTGGGAACCAGGCCGTGCAAGCGTGCAAAACTCCATTTCGACACGCGAGGAATTAGGTTGCCTACGCAAAATCATCTCCCCCCCCCATAGCCACCTGGTGCTGCTGCCGGTCCACAGAGCCAGAAAACTTGGGGACCATTGCCCAACAACATTCTGCAAAAATGGCTGTCCAGTCCCTTCTTGAAAATCTCCAGCAATGGGGCATCCTCGGCTTCTGAAGGCAAGCCGTTACGCTAATCGATTGTCCTCGCTGTCAAGGAATGTCTCCTTAGTTCTAGGTTGCTCTTCTCCTGGATTAGTTTTGTGGCTTCTTGTCCTGACTTCAGGTGCTTTGGAGAATAGTTCGATAACACACACATACACACACACACACACACACACGTGCCCTCTTCTTTGTGGTAGCCCCTCAAATACTGGGACACTGCTATCATGTCACACGTAGTCCTTCTTTTCATTAAATTATAAAGCACGTTGAAACTCGGTTGGTGTGGCCTGCTGCCCTTCGGCCGTAGCCTCGGTTTCCCCTTGGTTTGGGAGAAGTTGGCTGGGGTTCTTCTCCTGGTGAAGGCAAGTCCATCCGGGCCTCGAATTTGCAAGTCCAGCAGGTTCTTTGCCCTGTGACCTCATGCAAGCATCTCTGCCTGGACCTTTGCAGCCCTTAACCCTCTCTGGTGAAACAGGATCTGATAAAATGCTAACGACAGGTTGAAGGTTGTCGCTCTGCTGGGACACGTCCCCTCACAAGGTAGCAGAAACTTTTAATCTTCACATTTAGTTTCAGTTTGCTCTTTCTGACAGCATCCTGGGCTGAAAAGAGTCTGCAAATCCGCTTGCTGGGTCTTGTTTCCCCAGAGAAGCCCTAAGGGAACAGGTGCTGGAGCAACAGACACGATCCTCAGGTGCTCTAACCAACCTCCTTGGAGGCAGAGAGAGAGAATTAAGGATGCAAGAATTATTCTCCCCTCCGGCAGGAATTGAGGATCCTTTCCCCCCCCCTTCCTGGAAAGGTAGGGTGTCAACGCTGCTAACATCGGATGTTCTTGCTTTGACAACAGATGGAAATGCAGCCATTTTTCCTCTATTGCTTTTAGAGTTAGCTGATGCTGGGAGGAGGAATGTGGATGAGAGTCCAGCTAGTCATAACAATAATAACTCAGCCATGGGAACCCAAGGTCATTGGACCCAGAGCTGATAGCCGTTGTGGGGCTGGAGAGCTGGGGAGGAACCCCTTGTTTCAGGCTAATTGGGGAATGTGATTTATGACTGTTTATTGGAGGAGGGAATGTTTGTATCCAGGGGAGCGGAATTTAGTTTTTGGTTTCAACTATGTAGTGCCAATACTTCGTTTCCCGAATAAAAGATTCTTTAAGGTAAGCAATGCCTTGAAGTTCTTTTAAAGAGTTTCATCTGTCGGAACCATGACAGAGATCTTCCCCCAGGCTGACATTCTCATCTTAATTAGGAAAACAAAGCTTGGAATCAACACTCTCTTCCCCAGAAAGGAACAGGTGGGGAAGCCGAGATCCTTTGCCAGGACAAAAGCTAATGTGCTGCCTGATTTTGGCAAAATTCAGAAGACAACATGACAGCCGAGGCATCCATCGCCCTTTCAGATTCCCAAGCCAGATTTTGTGTGTGTGTGTGTGTGTGTGTGTGTGTGTGTGTGTGTGTGTGTGTGTGTATTTCAATTAGATGAAGAAATCTTTAATGCAGGTGTCTTCAAACGTGGCCCTTTTGTGGACTTCACACGTGCCTGGCTGAGGAATTCTGGGAGTTGAAGTCCGCAAGTCATAAAAGGGCCAAGTTTGAAGACCCCTGGGCTAAGTTGATCCCGCCATTCAGAAGCCCTTCCAGAGAGCAGAGACAGAGGGTCTCTGAGACAGGATCTCTTTTGCAGCTAGAGGGATCCAGGCCCCTTCAGCTGGAGGAGTGGACCGATCCCTGAGAGTTTGTGACTTTCCAGCGTGCAGAAAACTTGAGAGGATTGTTCGTGCACAGGAGGGGGGTGGCTTCAAATGGCCACCTTCCTCCCCCCCCCACCCCCAAATCTTGTCTCATTGATTTAAATCTTAATAACCCCGGAGAATTGGGGTTATTTAATCCGTCTCGGGGCCCAGAGATCTGTCAATGTTTTGTTTCTCTGAACGATTACGGCAATATCTCCTGACTTACGTAAGCTGTTTTTTTTTCCTAAACCATTTTTCTTCCCTCCTCATTTGCATCTTGTATATATCAAAGGCTCTGGGTGGCTTCCAAAAACATCTTTTGATCCCAGCAAGAGTAATTAAGACCTCGGCTTTTTCTTTCTTTCTTTTTCTTCAGATCGGTGAGGCAAGGCTGAGCAGGGGCGTTTGTGGCACGCCCCGTGTTGCGGTTCGAGCCAGGCTTAGGAAAGGATCCTGCTCTTGAACTGGAGGATTGTATGGGCTTGTCTTAAATGGGCGAAGGAGTTTGCGCTGGGTGAACCAGACAGCACGGAGGTCGGGCGGCCTGACATAACCACAGACTTCGTGGCAAGGGTTTGCAAAACCTGGCAGGCAATCCATGTTGTTTTTTGTGGCGGTGAACCTCCTGGGTCCAGAGCCAGGGCAAGGAAAAGGAGTCACATCTTTGGGCACCCCAATTTCCAGACTTGCTTCTGTGCTTGGAGGGGGGGGAGATCAACTTTTCTTGAACCCCAAAGCCTTTTCTTTCAGCACGTCTCGCCTGCGATCCCAAATCCTGGGGACGTAGCTCTTTCCATACTTGACAGCCCGTTCAGTTCTTTCCAGATTCTCTCTGAACCACTGGACAACACTGGTGATCGTGCAAAGAAATGAATCAGGCCGGTGCGTTATGCCAGGCTGTGCAAAACGTCAGGGCGGCTTCAGCTGGCTGACGGGATTCTCGCCAAGGAGTAGCACCACGAAGGATCCGACTCTCCAGCCCCTCTGCTGCCTTCGCAGAAGTTAGGGAGTAGCCTGGCGGACGGCTGTCCCTGCCCCACCCAGATACTCCCCAAGGGAGCCACACCAAGATGGAATTGACTCATTTTGCTGATGGCCTCCCAAGAGGTTGCTTGGAAGCCTCCGTCCTCGGCCCAAAGCAAGGCGTCGCTTTCAGATGCATCAGCCTCACCTGTCGGTCGATTCTGACTTGTCCTGCTCAGTTTCTCTTTCCGAGGGCTTCCCCAGTTGAGGAGCTCCCAGTGGGGTCCCTTGGCACAGAAACCTTGTTGGGGATGACTCTGGAAACAGCAATCCCGGTTCTGCTGAGACAGGGAAGTCTTTTCCTAGAAAGAGTTTGGCTCTTTGGGGAAAATTTGAGTGCAAAAACTCTTGTTTGTGATAAATCAAGAACGGGACTGTCTCTTATCAAGGCACAGGGAAACTGGTCTCCCGGGACTTTTCTTCCTTGTGTGTTTGTTAACAACAAAATAAAAAAGCATGGAAGGAAACCAGTCCTGGGACCATTTACACTGCCACTTTCTGGCGGTGATCCAGTGCAGGAAGCCTTAACTGCAATTTGCCTCTGTTTGCCCAGCAATAAAAATTCCACTTCACCCCTTTTATCTTGCTGATGCACAATTTCCTCTCCCCTTATCAGGAAATATGAGCTTCTTTTCCAACACTCTCATCTGAGATTGTTTCAAATGAATCAGTCAGAATACAGCTGGAAGGGACCTGGAGATCTTCTAGTGCCAGGGGTTCTCAACCTTGGCAACTTTAAGACTTGTGGACTTCAACTCCCAGAATTCCTCAGCCAGCTGGCTGAGGAATTCTGGGAGTTGAAGTCCACAAGTCTTAAAGTTGCCAAGGTTGAGAACCCCTGTTCTAGTCCAACCCCCTACTCAAGCAGGAGACGTTGATCATAAGTCGTTGATTTATGGAATTCACTTCCAGAAGAGGTCGTGACAGCTGTCAGCCTTGACAGCTTCAAGGCAGGGTTAGATAGATTCATGGAGGCCAAGTGTATCGGTGGTTATTAAAACGGATGTCCATGTGCCGCCTCTATGTTGGTTGAGGCAGGCAGGATTCCCTTGAGTCCCATTTGTTGGGGGTCAAGGGAAAGGGAGGGTTTGGCCTTCTCTTTCTGCTCAAGATCCCCATGTACAATTGGTGGGCCACTGTGTGACACAGAATGCTGGACTCGATGGGCTTTGGCCTGATTCAGCATGGCTCTTCTTAGGTTCTTATGTTCTTACCCTAGACCAGGGGTCTTCCAACGTAGCCCTTTTATGCCTTGTGGACTTCAACTCCCAGAATTCCTCAGCCAGTTGAAGTCCACAAGTCATAAAAGGGCCATGTTGGAAGACCCCTGCCTTATACTATTTCAGACAGGTGACTGTCCAGTCTCTTCTTAGAAACCTTGAGTGAGGAAGCACCCACAACTTCTGGAGGCAACTCCTGTTCCGCTGGTTAATTGTTCTGAATATTAGGAAGTTTCTCCTTAATTCCAGGTTGCTTCTCTCCTTGATTAGTTTCCATCCGTTGTTTCTTGTCCTACCCTCAGATGCTTTGGAGAAGAGCTTGACTCCCTCTTCTTTGTGGCAGCCCCTCAAATACTGGAATACTGCTATCATGTCACCCTGAGTCCTCTTTATCTCTAGATTACCTATACCCAATTCCTGCATCCGCTCCTTGCATGCTTTTGTCTCCAGGCCTTTAGTCATCTTAGTTGCTCTTCTTTGCCCTTTTTCCAAAGTCTCAACATCTTTTGACCAAAACTGGATGCAGTATCCCAGGTGTGACCTTACCAAGTCTTTTTTTTATTATTATTATTATAAAAATTCTTTTATTAAAACAATCAACATTGAGCATAAAAACCTATTATGCAGCAATCATCATGACACCTGGTATACAATACTAAGTATTAGTCTTTGAAAACGTCTGAATTAGTAAGCCTTTTTCCCCCACTCCTCGCGTCTAGCCTCAACTATACTCCTGTTACATTTTATTTTGATTGGTGTTTCCCCTATCTGTTTCAATATTAATGTGATCAACATTAAACATAAGAACCTATTGCTAAGCAATCATCCTAGAACATAGCATACAACATTAGGTATTAATCTTTGTAAACATTTGTTTTAGTAAACGTTCTCCCCTCCTCCCTTACATCTTCAAGTATACTCCGAATACATTTTGTTTGATTGGTGTTTCTCTTATATATGGTCTATCTACTGTATCTAGTCTATCACATATTGTGCGTTTGCGCTTCTGAGTTGACTTCATCCCATTACTACTGCAATCTTTTATGGTCCCCAACCCGAGATCCTGAGGTAAAAGTTTCATATCCTGAGGTAGAGATTCAGTCTACTTTAACAATATTAAAGCAAACAACCTTAGTCCTAAGGTTATGTTAAGAGGCATTAGTTATAGAACATATACATTCAACGTTGGGTGTTAGTTTTTGTAAACATTTGATTTGTTAGCCCTTCATCCCTCCTCCCATCGATCCTTAGCTGGACGCCAGCTGCATTTTGTTTGATTGGTGTCTCTCTTGGATATAGTCTATCCACTGTTTCCAGTCAGTCACAAATTGTTCATTGGTGCGGTTTTTCAAGTATGCTGATATTTTCGCCATTTCCGCCAAATTTGTTACTTTCACAGTCCATTCTTCAATAGGCGGTATTTCCGGATTCTTCCAGTACTGTCCCACCAACAATCTTGCTGCTGTAATTAAGTTCAAGAATAAATTTGTCTCTGAGGTAGTGATATCCTTTGTGATCCCTAACAGAAATGCCTGAGGTAGAAATTCTATACGCTTTTTGAAAATAGTTTGGAGTGTCCACCATATCTTCCTCCAGAATGCTTTGATTTTTCTGCATGTCCAGACCTTACCAAGTCTTTATAAAGAGGAACTAATGCTTCATGTGATTTTGATTCTTTGCCTCTGTTTATACAACCAAGGATTATATTAGCTTTTTGGGCTGCTGCCGCACACGGCTGGCTCATGTTTAAGTGAGCGTCCACTAGGACTCCAAGGTCCCCCTCTGTTTTTGACCCAGGTTTCGCCTAATCTGTACTTGTACCTTTGGTTTCTCCTGCCCAGGTGTAACGTCGACAATCTGCTGTGTAAGTGATGTCATCTCACTTGACCAGAAGCTTTAAAATAGGAAAAGCTGCTCCTAACATAAATCAGCTCAATAGATTGAGATTTTCAGAGCTCTTATTAGGCACCGTATGGTACTTTTTTTTTTTAAAAACCGAATTTCCATCTAGGTAAATGTTGATTTTGGTAGCCCAAGTGATTGTGAGTCAAGCTGGCGTGGTGCAACATGTCCTCATTTGCTTCCTTGGTGGGTCTTAGCAACTCTGTTTTCCTGCCACCTGAATTGTGGGCGATGCATTTCAGGTTGCTAGTCCTGTACCTTATAGGGCCAAGCCAAGCCGACTTACCCATATTGCTCATCCCATTTTTCTTCCTCCACACCAAAATTTTACAAGTTTTTAGGGTATGAAGTCACTCTTGGGAGGGGGAGAGGCTGGTTCTCTGAATCATTTAATTGTGAAGCTGCTTTGGATCGCTCCGGTGACGTGCAAGAACCTGCCCGTAGCTCCTGTCACGGATGCCACATCCCTCTCTACGCACACAGCGTGTCTTTCTCGGCGGGGAAAAAAAACCCCCAACTTTTGTGCAAGAGACTTCGCCAAAAATATTAGGCCTGCCTGCAAAATGGCCTCCCTTTTCAGCTTGAATTCGGTCAAGGCGCTACAGGTGGTTCCGTCAAAACAGCCAAGGGACAATTTTTGCCAGAGTGTAAAGCACCGGTCGTCCTTGACTTACAACGGTCCATTTAGTGACGGTTTGAAGTTACCGCGCTGCAAAAAGTGGCTCTTATGACCGTTTTCCCCATGTACGACCGTTGCAGCACGTGATCAAAATCCAGGCGCTTGGCAGCTGACTCGTATTTATACGGTCGCAGCGTCCCAGGGCGGGGGGCTTCACGTGATCCCCTTTTGCGAGCTTCTGACCAGCCAAGACAACGGGGGAGGCCGGATTCACTTAACAGCCGTGTGACCCGCTTAAAAACTGCAGTGATTCACTTAACAGCCATGGCAGGAAAGGTCGTAAAATGGGGTAAAACCCGCTCATTAAATGCCTCGCTTAGCCACAGAAATTTTGGGCTCCATTTTGATTGTACGTCGAGGACTATATATTGGCTTTCGGTGCTGAAACCAGAGTGAGCCAAGCTATAGTTTTCTCAAGGGGGGGGGCAGAACTGGGGGGTTGTTCACAGCCTCTTCCGCTCCAGCCTGTCCCTTGGGTGCCCATTAGGAAAATGCCAATACGAAAGTTGAATCCAACTTTAAAATAAGGAAGCTGTAGCAAAACAAAAACGACACACCACCCAATGGCGATTTTTCAATCTGGTCTGGCACGAAGCAACCGGGCCAAGCCTAGTTCTGAGGCATGTTGGCTCTTTGATCTTGGAGAAAGCCAGTCTGGGGAGGGGGGTGGCATGAGTTGGGCCGTGAATGATTGGCACGTGATGGCGACCTCAGCGTAAGCCTCTCCTCGCTGTGGCTCATTCAGGAAGCGAATAGGAGGGCGTTATTGTAGGGAAAAGCCCTTGCCGGCTTCTTGTGTGGGATGCGGAACGTCGTGGTTCCGATAGATGAAACCGTTTAAACCAGGGGTCTTCAAACTTGGCCCTTTGATGATTTGTGGACAAACTCCCAGAATTCCTCAGCCAGCATACCTAGCTGAGGAATTCTGGGAGTTGAAGTCCACAAGCAGGGGTCTTCAAACTTGGCCTTTTGATGACTTGTGGACTTCAACTCCCAGAATTCTGGGAGTTGAAGTCTACAAGTCATCAAAGAGCCAGGTTTGAAGACCCCTGGTTTAAAAGAACTTCAAGGCAAAGATTTCTTCCTCAAAGAACACTTTATTTAGGACACAAGATATTGGCCCCTACAAAGGTGAACCCAAGACTAAATGTTACCAGCAATGACCTTGATTCTCACACATTTGAATTTTGGGCTAACTGAGAAAACTACATCCCCCTCACCTCCCTTTCATCTAAATTCTCTAAACTAATATGTGGCAAATGAAGACAAAATGAATAGGGCTTCACTTCAGTTTGTCGCAGCGTTGACAGGGTCTTTGCAGAGTGGGGGGTGGCGACGGGGTGGGCATCTTCTGCTGTGCCTCCTAGGTAGCTCTTCCCCAGCATCTTAGGAGCTGTGTGGGAAGAGCCCTCTGCCAGGACTCCTCTGGCAGGCACAAACAATTACGCGTAATTGCTCTGTGCAGCCTCACGCCTGTTTAGATAACACACGTCCCTGTGCCAGGTGAGTACGCCTTCTCTGGTTAATTATTTCAGCAGACGGGGACCAGCCCAGCAGTCCCTGAGGCTCCTGGCCCTCAAGGACGCCAGGAATACGCACAGGGGAGACACCGCCTGAGACAAGCAGAGCCGGGCTCTTCCTCCGGGCTCCTTTGGGAACCAAGATGAATTTCCACTTCCAGCTGTGATGAACGGGGATGTGTCTTTTGGCGAGATTCCCCCGTCGTGCTTAGCACGTTTGCGACTTACACAAGCCACTCAGAAGTCCACTCGGCTTACTCAGCAATCTGCAAGTTATCCCTTGGCCTGGCAGGGTGGGCGGCGATCCCTTCGCTCCAGGAGCCTCAGGACTGCTGGGCTGGTCCCCGTCTGCTTAAGACCGAGGATTTAAATAAAATAAAATAAAATAAATAAATAAATTTGGTACCCTGGTTGTCTGAACATGGAGGAGCCCAGAGGGAGGCGCATGGCTTGATTTTTGTGGGTTAATAGACATTTCAGGTCCCGTTGCAGACTTTTTGCCCTCTGGCGGGTCCTAGGGGGAGGGCCTTCTCTGTTGTGGCGCCCACCCTCTGGAACCAACTGCCTCCTGAAGTCCGCGCTTCCCCCACTCTCCCGGCCTTCCGGAGGAATCTTAAGACCTATCTTTGCCGGCAGGCCTGGGGTTGACTGTGGAATGTTGAGTGAATGATGAATGCGTCTGGGATTGTATTTTTTAATGATTTTTAAGATTTGGACTTAGTTTTGAAGTACTGTTTTGTTTATGTTGTAAGCCGCTCCGAGTCTTCGGAGAGGAGCGGCATATAAGTCCGAAAAATTAAATTAAATTAAATTAATTCTATAGCGAAGCAGTATGAACCACTTTACCAAAACAAAGTAGGCTTTTGAGCAGCAGCACCACTGCACTTTCTTCAATCCCTATTCGCAAGCACACACACACACACACACACACACACACACACTGTGTAGGCTTCATCCCAAAGAGGCCTTCACAAGTATGTCTCTGTGCAATGGAGAGGGAGGATCTAAAGATAGGAGACTGGGGAGGACACGTTCTTCTCTCTTTGCAGAAGTGCCAAGGGGAAGATGGCGGGACAGGCAGACGGAAATTAGCGAAGGATGCCCAGGGCTGGGGAGAAGATGCCTTCGCATGTGACCATTAGCCCAGAAGATGCTGGAGGGATGAAGGGAATCTTTGTTTAGGAGAAAAACGGATACACTTTTTAATTGCGTTTTATTTTCAGATACAAGTATTTGAAAAAAGCAAGATAAAAGTGGGGGCGGAGAGAAGGGAGCCGCTAATTAATTGCCCTCTTAATCTTTCCCCTCCCTGTTCAACGCTTTCTCCCCAAGTGCATAAGTCATCTTTTTTCTCATGAAGGCAAATATACTGTCCCAGGATAATTATACTTAGAAGAACTTTATTGCCAATTTGAACGGACACTAATCGGCACACATTGAAATGAAATTTTGTTGCATTCAGCTCTCGTAGGGTCACCACCTCCGATGTACACTACATAAATATGACAAAAATAAATAAATAAACACAGAAGGATGCACTCTTTCTGAAAGCTCGGAAGAGTAAAATCTCTGGTTGCGGTGACTGATCCAAATGCAATTTTGCGTCTTTTTTTTCCCCTCTCTGCAAAAAGTCCGTATAAGTCTTTTTTTAAAAATTGTCCTATAGTTTTTTTCCTCTCCGGCCAGCAATACCAATATCTGTTCAAGCTGCAATAGGGGTTTAAAAATAGACACATTGCAGGCTGATGCCATTGGACCCATGCCGTGTTCATTTGAGTCAGTGTTTCTCAACCTCTGCCTCTTTAAGACGGAATGGACTTCGACTCCCAGAATCCCCCAGCCTGCAAAGAGTTGTTTTAACCTCTGGGAGTTGAAGTCCTTCTTAAAGCGGCAGAGATGGGGAGACAATGGCTGGTGGGTTCTTCCTGGCTCAGCCTGGCAAGGGAACCTGATCCATTCTCAAAGTTTGGCATCACCAGACTCAGCTGGGAAAAGCACCCCCTCCCCCCAAAAGCCTCTGGGGTCTTTTTTTCCAGGGAGTATCCCCCCCCCAAGAATTAGCCCTTCCAGCCAATTGGCCCACAGCAGCATGCTGGGAAATGTAGCTCAGCCCCATGAAGAGGACTACAAATCCAGCTCCCAGAATTCCTCAGCCAGCATGGAGGCACTAAGGCCCCTTCATGATTTGTGGACCAACTCCCAGAATTCCTCAGCCAGGCATGCCTGGCTGAGGAATTCTGGGAGTTGAAGTCCACAAGTCATCCAAGGGCCAAGTTTGAAGAGCCCTGGTCAACCCCATCTGGGAGGGGGATTCTAGCAGCTGAAGCCCACTCTTTTTAGTTGACCTCTGTCCTTCCGGATCCCCAAGCGTAGTCACCCATTTATAATAAAAGAGAGACCATACAATAAAATGAAAAAAAAAACCGGGGAGAGAAATAAACTCGACCACGCGATCTCACTTTATTCTGTCACCAACTCCCTCCACCCCCTCCGGCATCCAACTGGAGATGGACCGGTCCTGCCGGCCCGCCCGGGCATGCGCGCTGGAGAGAATTAAAAGTGGACCAGACGATCTGCCTTTCTTCTCTCTCTCTCTCTCTCTTCCCCTGCGTCCAACTGGAGATGGAGCGGTCGTGCCGGCCCGAGCATGCGCGCTAGCTCGCGGCGCACGTGCGGGCGGGCGGGGGCGTGTCGGCGAGGGCGTGTCGCGCCCGCCCCCCGAAGCGGCGTCGGCGGGTCTCGCGCGGGTGCGCCTCATTCGCCGGCGGGCGCGCGAGCGAGCTCTGCGGAGGCTGCGCGCGCAGGCGGTCGGGCGCTGAGGGCAGCGGGCGGCTGAGGGGAGCGGGATGATGCTGGGCGAGGCGGCGGCCCTGGCGGCCCTGGGCGAGGAGCCTCCTCCGGCGGCGGCCTCGGCGCTGCGGAGCGAGCTGGGCTCGCACCTGCACCTGCTGAAGGGGCTGAACGTGCGCTTCCGCTGCTTCCTGGCCAAGGTGCACGAGCTGGAGCGCCGCAACCGCCTGCTGGAGAAGCAGCTGCAGGCCGCGCAGCTGGGCGAGCGCGAGCGCCGCCTCCGCTACCGCCGCTTCCCCCGGCACCAGGCCGTGCAGACCGACCCCGAGCCGCCCGTCGGCCCGGCCGCCGCCGCCCCTTCCCCCGCCGCCGCCGCCGCCTCCTCCCCCTACGGCCGCCTGCCCGGCACCATCTGGAGCTACCGGCAGGTGCGGCGGACGGGCGGCGGCGGCCTGGAGACCCTGCAGGGCCCCGGCGTGTCGTGGGTGCACCCGGACGGCGTGGGCGTCCAGATCGACACCATCACGCCCGAGATCCGCGCCCTCTACAACGTCCTGGCCAAAGTCAAGCGCGAGAGGGACGACTACAAGGGCAGGTGGGTCGCCGCGGGGCCTCCTTTCCCGCCGGTGGGGGGGGTGGGGCTCCCCTCTGTCCTCCTGGCGGGAGGGAGGGAGGGGGGATCGCCGCTTGGCCTCCTTTCCTGAGGTGGGAGGAGGAAGGAAGAGAGCCCCTCCTCTCCTCCGGGGCGGGCGGGCGGGGGGGGGTCAGGTTGCCTGGGTTCCATTAGGTCAGAGATCGCTGCTTGGCCTCCTTTCCTGCCCTAGATGGGGGGGAGAAGAGCCCCTCCTTTCCTGCCCTAGATGGGGGGGGAGAAGAGCCCCTCCTTTCCTGCCTGGCAAGAGATGGTGTGTGTGTGTGTGTGTGTGGGGTTCCCAATCAGACAGTCTGGGCTGCTCTTTCAGGATCAAGGATCGCTGCTTGGCCTCCTTTCCTGGGTGGGAGGAGGGAAGGAAAGGGAGCCCCTCCTTTCCTGGGGGGCGAGAGATGAGAGGGGAGCCCCTGATCTGGCATCCCTAGCTATAATAGGTCGATCGTCCCCAGGATCAGGGATTGCTGCTTGGCCTCCGTTCCTGTGCTGGGGGTTAGGAAGGAAAGGAGCCAAACGTTGGGGGAGGGGTCCATAAGCCCTCCTAGAGATGAATGAGCCCCCCTGGAAGGCCCTGAGAGTGTATGAGATGAAGCAGAGATGGTCTGAAATGGAATTTTTTTGGGGGGGGGGCAGGGACAGGGCTGCCCTGTTTCCCCCCCATCCCCCCCCCAAGGCTTAAGGTGAGCCTGGCCCCTCTGTGGCCTTGGCTTCTCTGCTGATAAGATAGTGGGAGTGGGCAAGGCCAGGCAGGAACATCTGACTGCCTCTTCCCAGGGGGAGGGGAGGGAGGCTGGATGGGCAGGGGGAGGGGGCTTCTTGCTTCTCTGGGGAGGAGGGAAGGAAGGCTTTGCTGGCCAGAAGCTGAAAATGGGGAGCCGAGGGGGAAGGAGAAGGGGCTTCCAGGCAGAAAAAGGGCCTGCAAGGGGCCCCTCCCTGCAGCAGCAGGCCCAGGGGGCTTCTGGGGAGACCGGCCAGAGTGGACTCAGCCTGGCCCACTTTTGTGTATCAAGGGGGCGTGAACCCCCTTCCCTTTCCCCTGAGCTGGCTTTCCCCAACAAAAGGAGAGGGGCTGGGAAGAGAGAGGGGGCTGAGAGGGAAGATTTTGTGGGAGGCACTGCAGTGAGACTTGGAGGAACCCAGTAAATAGGAGAGGAATTAACGGGGAGCCCCTCTTCCTGTGGGCCTGGGGTGAGAACTGCCCCAGGGGAGAGGAAAAAAACCCCCCCTGCTTCCCAGGGCTGAGTTTGCGGCAGAGGGTGGGAGGATAAAGCCAGGCATTCCAGAGACATCTGCTTTCCTGCTTGGAGCCTTCGGCTGCTGCGGAGTGCCTGCCTGCCTGCCTGCCTGCCTATCTGGATTTCTCTTAGTCAGTCCTGCTTTTTGGCATCTGAGCTCAGTGGTGCAGCATTTGGATGGGGAGCACCGCACGGGGGAGGGAGGGGAAGGTGGCATCCATGCCAGCCGGCCTCAGGGGCAGACCGGCTCCTCTCTCCTTGCCCCTCCTCCTCCTCCTGCACGGACCTCTGCACCCCCTTTCGCTCTTCTCCTTCCATGCACGCCTGTGGGAATCAGCATCTTGTGTGTAGGAAGAACCCCCCCCCAAGCTCTGCCTGGCTGGCATTCTCAACTCACTGACGTCTGGGAGTCAGCCTTTGTTGAAAATAAGACTTCCGCCAAATGTTTCCTCCCCCCCCCCAAGCCTTTGAAATCTGGCCATGTTTCCTATCCTGCTTTGTGTCAGGCCGGACGGAGTGTGTGGTTCAAAGCAAAAACTGGGATTCTATAAATATAGCGTGTGGGCCAGGAGGCTTGGCTGACTTCTCGGCTGCCCCTTCTCGCCCATCCAGAAAGCCGCTTCTTTCCCTCTGACTCACTCGGTTTCTCGCTCTTCTTATTCAGCTTGTGGTCATTGTGTGGGTGAAGAGCCAGGGCCTGGCTATTGCACCGAACCGGGTTGTGCATCAAACATGGGGAGGAGGGGGCTAGGAGGGGCTTTATACCTATCTGTAGCCAAAGGTGGGCTCATTCAGGTAAGGCAAAACTTGGACCTACACTACAGGGACAGCTTCTGCGATTGCTGAATGATATCCTGGCTCTTCCTCCCTTCTGCTGGAGCCAAGCCTGATCTCTGAGGGGTCTTTTCCCCCTGCTCCAGACTCCTCTCTCGGTCTGCACCATAGCCACACACTAATGATGGTCGATCTTTTCCCAGCCTATTATTTAATCTGGAGTGCAATTAGGCTGCGTTCATGGAGAGTCAGTATAAGTGCTGTATGAGGCCCCATCTCTCTCTCTCTGTAGGCATCTCCGGTGTCTCTCTGCAGGGACCTGAACCCACTCCTCCTTTTAGTGCCTCCATGTCCGAGGCACGCCTGAGTGGGGGGGAGGGGGTTCTCCAGACAAAAGGCCTGCCTCCCACCATCTGTTTCTTCTTGTGTA
Organism: Bothrops alternatus; assembly: GCA_034064705.1. NCBI lineage: Eukaryota > Metazoa > Chordata > Lepidosauria > Squamata > Viperidae > Bothrops > Bothrops alternatus. Next base: position 60,843 of record JARGCV010000226.1, on the reverse strand, counting down.
AGGTCACTGCCCCAGCACCAACTCCCAGCATCTTTCTTTGAGAGCATGTCAGCAGCAAGGGCCAGCTTAATGTCACAATGGGACAGCTAACCCTGAGTCCCTGGGGGGGGGGGAAACACCTTTGACCGTGAGTCCTCCTCCTCCTCCTCCTCCTCCAGTGCTCATCTCCAGTCAAGAATCTCATTCAACCACGTGTTCTTTTTTTCTCCACCTTTACTTCATAGAAACTAGCTCTTGATCAGATTTCTCCTTTTCTGTGACTGCTTTTGATCCAAAGCTTGCACACCTATCCAGGACAATAGTTTGTGTGTGTGTGTGTGTTTGGATCCTCCCACCTTGGGGTGCTGGATAAATCTCATAATAAGAGCTCAGGGTGCAATTTGTTTTTGGAAGTTCTAGTCTCTCCTTAGTTTCAACCTCTTAATCAGGGTTCCGGTTTCTCCTTTCTGAGGAAGTTTCACGTTCTTTCGAAAAGCCAGAGGCACCGTCTGTCCTTCTGGAGCTTTATCTCCAGCCGGAGAGTGAATTAATGTGTTGTGATTCCCAAATTCTCTTTAATTGGTGGAGTGTTTATCAAACCGCCATGCCTTCCTTGCCACGGTGTTGAGGAACTAACTTGTTAATCATCATTGAGCTGGAATAATTGCTTTTCCCCAGGTTGTGCTTTGATTTTTGGCAGATTAATAAAGTCCAGTTGAAGCAGGGCTCGTTCCAAACTTGGTGCAGCTGGAGAGAGGCTGCTGAAGGGAGAAGCATGACAAAAACTAACAAGCGCTTGTTTTTCCTCGATAAGGATCTTAATAAAAAAATGCCCTTAAAAGCAATCTCTGAAGAATGTCTGAATCCACTTTTAAGCTAAAATATCAGTGTAACGAGATTCAAATGTTACACCAGCAGAGACCAATAAAAATAAATCATTTTCGACACGGGAAGAAAACTCAGCAAAGTTAGAACTTCCTGACCTGTATCCGGCGGAGGTAGTAGCTGGTCTTTCTTCTGAGTGTCTGCATTGTATTTATAATGCAATCTGGCGTGTATTAGGCAGTCGGTATATTTAAGAATTAAACACTGGCTTGCAAGTCCACAGATTTGACTTACGTCGCCTTGTAAAATGAAAGCCGTCTGAAAACTTTTTCCAAGAATTACACTGCTGGCGGGAAAAATTGTTTGATGTTGCTGAAACTGAATAAAACCAAATCAGCTCTTCCTGTTTGAAAATGTGGAAGTACATTCGGACTCATATTAAGACAATAACGTACAAGTGGTGGATTTTTTCTGAAATAACCAGAAGGGCAAGATAATAGCAATCTCCCTGGCATTTTTTTTTTCTCTTTCTTTTTCTCATTATGCATGAGATATGTTTCATCACAAGCCTTATCAGAGTCATAAGAAAGGGACTTGCCCCAACAGAAGGGAGCATAAGTTACACTTCCGGTGGTGAATCAGTTCCCGATTACGCCTTGACTCCGCTGGGGGGGGGTGCTCTGATCTTTGAGGATAATAAAGACTTGATTTGATTGAATGAATGAATGAAGGCTCCAGGGATAGTCTACGACTTAATTCCTACTTTTTAAAACTTCTGTGCCCTTCTTATTTTCTTGCTAAGGCTTGTTGGCTAATCCTCCAGTTTTGCACGAGGGAGAAGATTTCTCCCGCGCGGCCTTCAGTATCAGGGACTGATCCGTTTACAGAAGGCAGCTTAGGGGAGAGTTCGTTGGTTCCCTCGGATGAAGGGAGCTGGCTGCTTTTTCCGTGTGAGTCAGAAAAGGTGCTGCCAGGCTGATCCGGGCTGCCTTTGGTCTCCTCCCATAAGATCCCATCTTCATAGCCTTCTTGGGCTTATGTCCAGGCAGGCAGGATGTCATCAGCAGAAGGAAAAACAATTGCTAAAAAGGGGAAAGGTTATTCCAGATAAGCTCAGAGGTGTTCGGCAGGTATCTGGAGAAGATTGCATGGGTTAGCCCAGAACACCCAGGTAGATAAGACAGGAGCCATAAAGCTCACAAAAGCAGCAGGCCAAGGCAGAGGACTTGGCAAGGGCAGGCTAAACTCTGACACCCCCCCCCCGCCCCTCCAACCTACCCATGGGCTGCTGGCTTTCAAGAATGGCCAGGTGCCCAGCGGGAGAAAGTGTGGTGGTGCATTTCTTGGGTGGGGACAGAAATAAGTGGAACCCTCCCTTAAGGCCCCACAGCCTTCAAATGTCGCAATTCCCAGGTGGCGTGGCTTTTAGCTGTGTCTGCTTGAAAAATTTGGGGAGGCGGCCATTAGGCTGGGGATACCTACGGTAAGATACCGCAGGCCGCCTCGCCCAAAGGGGGTTTGATGAATGAAGGAAAGAGAATAACAGAATAAAGAGCGTTGGTAGAGACCTTGGGTCTTCATTCACTTCATTCACCGCTTCTGGAGGCAAGTGGTTCCATTGACTCAGAAGGGAATTAAGGGATTAATTCATTGGGAGCCCCAAGTTGCCCAGAGGAGTGAATGCAAGGGAGTCCGGCACAATTTGTGACAGGCCCGCTGTATGTTTTGGCCAGTGACTCTCCTCAGGAGCTCTTGTTTGTTTTGTTTTGAAGGCAGAGCCAGCCAAGCAGTCTTGCTCTGATTGTGTCAGTAGATCACAGGGCAAGTAGGAGCTAGAGAGGAGATATTTCTGGCTCTTTATGGCTCTTTAATGATAGGCCAAAGTAGCTGGAGACTGCGGTGCAAGCAAGCAAGCAAGCAAGCAAGCGCTGGACGGTCTGCGGCTCAAGGAAGCAGGAGCTGATGCACTCTTGGCCAGGGCCCTTCCTTCCAGCATTCCTGTGTTTTTCATATTTCCAGCATGAGTCCCAAGGCATTCGGGAAAGAGAAGATTTCCATTGCATGGGGGGGGCTGCCCACTTAGGGAAAGAGGATGTTTGCCCCTGGCTGGTTCAGTGGCCCTCTTGAAACTTTTAATCTAGATTTGTGAATGGGTTAGAGCCTTCAGATAAATCTTTCCCAGGTCACCAGAAAAGACCACACCTGTTGTTCCTTCAGGAGCTGGTTTGGATCCGAAGCGAAGGGCTGGTAACTGGCAAGCGTCCATCTTGGATGTTTTTGTCCCTATGCCATCTTGATTATTATTATTATTATTATTCTAGTTAAAATGCGTGTGGGAATCTCACCTCTGTGCCCCCCTCCTCCTGGAGAGAGGGAGGGAAGGAAATTAATTTGGTCCAGCCAGCCTCTTCCCGACAGTCTCAGTCTTGGTTGGCCCTTCATCTCCACCAACTGGGGCGGCTGAGAGAATGGGACCCCGTCTCCATTAAGGCTTGTTCATCCAGATCCTCCTTCCCAGTTGTCCTATTGCGTGAACCTCGGTCAGCGGTGGCTTGTTTTGCCTGGCCTGGCCTGGCCTGGCCTGGCCTGGCCCCCACGTGAGAAACGTTTGCCCATCCTACACTTGAGCCATCTCCTGCCTGCAACCAAGAGGCAAGGCAAAGCTTCTCAGCTGGGTTGATTTCTTTGAAAATCTCTGTGCCGGCTCTTCCTGGATGGCTGTCAGGGTGACCTGCTCCCTCCTGCCCAACTTCTCTCTCTCGCCCTTAGGGGAGGCCGAGCACGTACAGCCACACACACTCTGCCCAGCATCTCTTTAGCATCCACTGCAGCGTTGCTGACTTCCTGACAAGTTAAAATCTTATTAGACCAGCCGAACTGGTTAGGGTGCGATGCTCAGGCAGCCTCCCTTTAGCCCTCTTTCTCTGGAAGACGTTCTGGCCTGCTTTACTACCTAGCAAGGTGCCTTTTTCACACGCTTTGGCTGGCTGGCAGGAGAGTTTTTGGAAGCTGATGGAGGGATACAGCCTCACAGCTTGTGGGCGAATGTCGCCCTGAAGTCCAGGCAGTGAGGTGGCCCCTTTGCGTGTCAATAGGGAGCATCCCACCTCAGGTGTTTTTCCAGCCCGATTAAACAGCCCCCCCTGCTTGCTTGGCAGATGGGACGCCAACCATGAGCGTTGGGGTTCTTGTGAGCGGTTCGCCTGTTTGCAATTTTATGCCGGGTGTGTGGCCAAGGACTGGTGCTGCCGGCAGCCTGGGAGGGCACAAATAGGGGAGGGGGAGACCTGTGGGGCTACTGCCTTGCTTGGGGGAACATCCAAGGCATGTGAAGTGGCATCTGATCCTGTGGCAGTGAAAATGCCACAAAATTGTGCGGTTATTTTGACCACCTTATAAAGTCTCTGGTCTGAATTTTGCAGCGATGCACATTCTGCTTATGCTTACGCACAAAGTTGAGAAACCAGCGTTGACGCTAGATTGTTGTGACTCTTGGTCTTGGTTTAGCTGACCGAATGCCTGGATGGCAGCCTGGGGGGGGGAGGGGGCTGCCCTGTGCCCCTTCTGCCTTTGCTCTTTAAGATCCCCAGCTGGCAGCCTGCCCAGCCTGCTTTCCACAGCCTACTTTCAGCGTGCTGAAATCTCGCTTAAAATTCAGCCGAGTATTAATGTAATGCAGCTAGTCTGACAGGTAGCTTACAATGTGGTGAGATAGATATTGCTTAGGCAAGGAGGAAGAGAGAGAGGAAAAAAAAAACACAAGCTCTCTGAAACACGAGTTCTGTATTTAATTATCTTGCACCCTGGAGCTCTTTTCAGCAAGCTTAATCCTCTGCTCTTCAGATTGCCAGAATAATTACCGCCTTTCAAAAGGCAGCCCGGAAAAAACTCTTGATTTTTTTTTTTTACCTCCAGTTATAATAACGACAGCGCTAGAGAAAGCAAAGAATGGCTTTTTTGCCACAGATGTTTCATAAGCTTTACTGCTAATTGTTTTTCCAGGAGGACTCAGATCATACGAAAGGAGTTAACATTCTCTTTGCTACGGGATATTTTGGGTTAGGTTTTTTTTTTTTTCAAAAAAACAAAAAACACAACGGCTGCACAAAGAGGCTGCAAAAGTCAAACTGGTTCTGGACAGGCAGGCTGCCTATCGCTCCGGATCTGAGTTTGCCAAAGGGGTAACTGAGGAAATCTGGCACCCGGCCCCACCAACTCTTAATATTTTCCCCTAGAAAAAGGTGCAAAGGGGTTGGGGTTAGGGCAGGGGTCTTCAAACCTGACCCTTTTATGACTTATGGACTCTGGAAGTCCACACGTCCTAAAAGGGCCAGGTGTGAAGACCCCTGGGTTAGGGGCAAGCTGGGTGGTGGAATCTTGAGGCTCTCCCATCCATGCACTGAGCAGGTCCAACCTCAACAGGGGTCCTTGAGGTCTGCCCATAGCTGGTGGGATGCAAACTCTATCCTTGCCTGTTAAATGTACTTCTCATCTTTTCACTTACAGCAGTTACAGTTCTCAACCTGTGGGTCACGACCCCATTTGGGGTCGAACAACCATTTCACGGGGGTCGCCAAACACCGCAGTCCGCCATTTTTTCCCCCATTGCCCCTCGGCCATCGCATGCACACTGCGCATGCGCAATTTGGGCCGTCGCGCTGCGCATGCGCGGCGCAGGTCGGGGTCACACCGCGCATGGGCGGCGCAGGTCGGGGTCTCAGCCTGAAAAAGGTTGAGAACTGCTGACTTATAGTATATCAGGGGTCTTCAAACTTAGGACTTGTGGACTTGAACACTCAGAATTCCTCAGCCAGCGTGCCTGACTGGCTGAGGAATTCTGGGAGTTGAAGTCCACAAGTCATAAAAAGGGCCAAGTTTGAAGACCCCCTGGCTTATATTTTAGCTGCAGGTTGGCTTTGCATTTGTAAGCAGTTTTATGACCCACGTTGGGAAGAGCATACATACAAAGCGATGCACATTTTATTTTAGAAGGGCCGAGAAATAAAACGGCCCATCTGATTTATTGGCCCTTTAAATAGCTAAACCGTCGCTGCATACTGGAAGACTTTCTTGATGTACAATTGAGAACGTAATAGGCAGCTCCCCGTGCATAGGCCAAATTGAAATGGGATGTAATGAGTCTTCCAACGCTTTCCCCAGTCCTTACTTGGGGAAATCCATCTGATCCTGATTTATGCTTGCTGACTCTCCCAATTGTGGCAGACCAGCCTTTGCGCCAGGAGCAGTTCCATGCGGCCGGATGTGGCTTTGACTCCTTCCACGAGGCGCGCATTGGCTTTGAGAGCGGTGGGTGGCTTCCAGATTTGGGTTTTGCTCTGCCGGATCTGGAGCTCTGGCCTTGGCTGATGGGGGCTTCCCCTACAGGGGCTCTTCCCACCCGAGGACCCTTCCCTCCATGAAGCTCAGCCACCCCTCGGCCAAGGGTAGGGGCAACGTTGTCTGGGCTGGGCCTTCTGCCTCTCAGACAGGCCTGGTGCCACGAGTCCTGTAGGATGCGGACTCCAAGGAAATCCCCCTCAAATGAACGGGTCACAGAGACATGGACCACTGGCACCAGGTGCGGGACGTGCCAGGCGATCCACAGCTGGTTTGCAACCCTTGCACTTTATTTCAGGGCAGCTTCTTTGCCTTCAGGAAGGAGATTTTTGCTGCAAATGTAGGTGCTAGCATCTTTCTCCACTGTCAGCAAAAACTTCTCTCTCTCTCTCTCTCTCTCTCTCTCTCTCTCTCTCTCTCTCTCTCTCTCTCTCTCTCTCTCTCTCTCTCTCTCTCTCTCTCTCTCTCTCTCTCTCTCTCTCTCTCTCTCTTCCCCCCCCTCTCTCATCCTGTCCCAGCGCTCACATTAAAGGCCCTCCATCCGTGGGGTGTGCAGCCAAACCCACAGCCCGCGCATTCCTCAGCCTACCCAGGAGCTGCTGGTTACTGACCTGCCCATTCCACGGCCCTGAGATCTCCTGCTAACTTCCACCTTTCCCCTTTGGCTCACCAAACAGAATGGAAAGCACACACAAACAGACACACACACACACACACAGCACCCCAGCCTGGTAATACCACGGCACTGGCAGACTAAAAAGAAAGGGCTGTCCAGAGGCTTAGCTTGGGCTCGCTCCGCAAAGAAGGGCGGGCTTCTCTGCCCAGGGCCGCGGGAACACCCTGCCCAGGTGTAAGGAGCGCCCACCTGCCAGGAAAGAAGAGGCGGCCTGGGCTGGAATTGCGCCTCCCCCACTTTGCCCCCTGGGGAGGGCTGGGAAAGACCCCCTCCAGAAGCCCCGGAGGAGAGCCGGCCTCGGGACGGTTTCCCTGGCTGAGCTCCGGATCGCTGGGGGAGGCGTTGGCGCACGCGCCAGGATGTAATAGATCGGCGGTTCCCATTAAGATTAAAGCCTTTTGCTCGGCATTCTTCAGGAACCGTTTAATTTTCTCTTTTAATCAGAACCCTGAGCTGGGGGGGGGGGACTGGAGCGCCTGGTCTGTAAGCTTCCGCTGGGAGGAGAGGCTGAGCGGCCACAGGAGGGTGGGAAAGCGGGCAGCTCTTCCGCCAGCCTGCCACACAACCTAGGCACGCCACAAACCCAGGGACGGCGTGGAAAACGGTGCGAAAGTGTGGCTGATGGGTTTTCTCAAGCTGCAGCATTTGGGCAAGTCTGTTCTTCACCCACCCAGCCATCAGCCGTATTCCCCTCTGCAGCAGAGCAGGGAGGAGGACTTGCTAATTCATGGCTTCCTGTGTTGAAGGAGAGAGTCCTGGTGCTGTGGGAACAGGGGCTGTAAGATTGGTTTACATTTCTCTCCCTCCTCCTCCTCCTCCTCCTCCAACAACAACGCTGTCACTTAGTTGTGTAATGAAACATCACCAAGGGCCCCACAGTCCTTTGCTTCCTCCTCCTCCCTCCCTCCCTCCCTCCCTTCTAGCACTGATGATGTCACCTAGTTGGGTCATGAAACACCTGCAAGTAAGTCACCAAGCTCAGAGAGCACCAAGGACCCCCACACTCCTCCTCCTCCTCCTCCACTTAGAGGTGAACTGCAAGACTTGCCCAGCCTTGTGCCCATTTGATTGGCATAGATGTAGTAGAACAAGTTGCTTTTGCCTCTTCAATAAGAGAGTCTTCCTCCCCATCCCTCCCTCTCTCTCCTTCCCTCCTTCCCTCTCCCTCTCTCTCCCTCCCTCCCTCCTTCCGTCCCTCTCCTCTCCCTCTCTGCCTCTCTACCGGTATTTCCCTCCCTCCTCTTTATCCATCTTTCTCTCCCTCTTTCTCCCTCCCTTCCTGTCACTCTCCCTGTGCCTCCCTCTCCATCTCTTTCCCTCCCTATCTCTCCCCCTCCTCTCTATTCATCTTTCTCTCCCTCTCTCCCTCCTTCCCTTCCCCTCCCTTCCCTTTCTCACTATCTCTTTCCCTCCCTCCCTCTCTCCTCTCTATCCATCTCCCTCTCTCCCTCCTTCTCTCCCTCTCTCTTTCCCTCCCTCTCCCCCCTCCTCTGTATCCATCTTTCTCTCTCCCCCTCCTCTCTATTCATCTTTCTCTCCCTCCCTTCCCCTCCCTCTCCCTTTCTCACCATCTCTCTTTCCCTCCCTCCCTCTCTCCCCCTCTCCTCTCTACCCCTCTCCCTCTCTCTTTCCCTCCCTCTCTCTCCCCCTCCTCTGTGTCCATCTTTCTCTCTCCCCCTCCTCTCTATTCATCTTTCTCTCCCTCCCTTCCCCTCCCTCTCCCTTTCTCACCATCTCTCTTTCCCTCCCTCCCTCTCTCCCCCTCTCCTCTCTATCCATCTCCCTCTCTCCCTCTCTCTTTCCCTCCCTCTCTCTCCCCCTCCTCTGTGTCCATCTTTCTCTCTCTCTCCCTCTCTCTCTCTCTCCCTCCCCCCCTCCCTCTCCATCTCTCTTTCCCTCCCTCCGTCTCCCCCCCCTTCAGGCGCCCCCAACAATCTGTGGAATCATCATCTCATCCGGTCACTTCTCTTCCAGCCACACTCAAAAGGCTTAAAAGACTATAAAGCACAGTTTTCCCAACCTTTTTGGCTTTGCAGACTTGGTGTGTGTGTGTGTGTGTGTGTGTGTGTGTGCGCGGAGAGGATGGTTCCACACAAGCAGTGATGGCCGGTAATGGACCTCAGCCTGAGGGTTAGGGACCCCTTGATCTAAAGTCATGGTTTTTTTGGGGGGGGGACTTGGAGATTTTGTTTAAATTCTTGACCTCCTGGTACTCAGGATCCAGCTGTTATCCTATTCCAGTTATTTCCTGGAGCGCCTGGCCGGCCCCCACCCATTTGAGGGGTGGGCTTGCCCCCCCCCCGTTCAGTATCATTTTGCCGGGCCCTCCGAGCTTTCAAGCCGGTCCTCTGTTCTATAACGGAATAACAAATGCTTGGCTCATTGATCCCTGCGCTATTCTTAACACCGTTTTGATTTTGCAATAACAATTGTAGTTATTTTAGGTCTTTAAAACAGGTTGGGGGTTTTTTTTGTTTTTTGTTTTGTTTTTTTACAGACATGGGCTGCCTTTCAAAAGGCCACTTTCCCAGGGTGGGCTTCAACAGCCCCCCTTTCCCCAAATTCTGAATGTCCCCTAACCTCCAGAGGGTGCCAGATAGAAGGACGCCTGTGCCGCACCCGTGGAAGCAGAAAGCGATGGGATGGGGCGACCGGCGGAGGGGAGGGGGCTGCCGTGAGGAATCGGAAGGGAGGCGGTGCTGAGTTCGAGCATGTGGGGCAAGGCCACCTTTGCAAAACCCCTGGGCTGGGGCAAGCCAGGAAGCGGAGGCCCATGACGAGCAGTGGCGGTGGCAGCCACACGTGTCTCCAGTCCGTGAGTGGCTTGGGGCCACCGCCCTGCTGCTCCGGGGCCTCTGGCCTCCCTCTCCTGTCATCTCGGCGGGGGGGGGGGGGCTGGTGATGGAAGAAGGCTGGGCCTTCCCTCCCAAGCCATGAGCAAAGCTGGGTGTGACACTGCGCAGGCCGGCCTGAACCCATTACCCCCCCCAGGGGAGGGGCTCCTTTTGGGGGGGCTCTCTGGGGTGGGCCGGTGTTTTTGGGAATAGCTGGATCCAGGAAGAAGATCTTGCCAAGGGAGGGGTGCCAGCCCCCTTGGCGACCCAGTGCTCTTGCCCAAGAGCCCCTCCTCCTCTGCCCTGGGGGGGAATCCCTTCCCCCCCCCAGCAGATCTGCTAGTTCTCCAAGTGGTGCTCCCCAGTTCCCATCCACATTTCTTTGGAAGAGCGTCACAGCGAAGCCTTTAACCCCCCCCCCCCTTTAGAAGAAGAAGAAGAAGGTTGGGCAGGCAGGCAGGAATTCGCCCCCCCTCCCTCCCTCCCAGCTGAGATGACCTAATTTGGGGATCTATCTTGGAAAGGTCCCTTTTGCAACCCGGAAAGGACCCATTGCAATTCCGGGCGGAATTCCTCCTCTCCTGCGTCCTTTGTTTAACTACTTTTGCCTCTACTCGGCTCCGCCAGCCACACGCAGGCAGCTCCTGGGGCTGGAAGGAGCCGGCAGCCTGGGCACCCAGCCGGGCCCTTTTCCGCGGCTGGCTGGCTGGCTGTCTCGGGGAGGGGGGGGCAAGAGGAGAAAGAGGGCGTGGGTCACCCCGGGGCTCAGAGGCTTCATGGCAGGGAGGCCTTTTCCTAAGAGAAGCCCAGTAGCCCCCCATGACTCAGCTCTTCATGGCTTCCGTGCAGACGGCCGGCTTTGGCTCCGGCCTCGCACATCCGGCCCAGCTGCAGCCGGGCTGGGGAAGGGCTGTGTCTGAGCCAAGGCTAGTCTGGCACAGAAGGGAGTGCCTGGGGGGGCTGGACGCTCAGCCTGGAGGGTGAAGGTGAGCCCCCCCTCTCTCTCACACATACACACACACACATCCTGCCTGCTGGAGGGAAAAAAAAACATTAAAATACAGGGGGGGGGCAAGGAGAAGCTAATGGATCTGCGGGCAGCGGTCTCTTGGCTGGGGCAAAGAGGGAGGGAGGGAGGGAGGGAGGGAGGGATGGCTGGCTGCTGCTGGCTCAGCATCTCCAGAGCAGCAGCAGCAGCACCGGTGGGATGGCTGCCAAGGCCAGCATCCCTGACTTGCGCTGCAGTCGAGTCTGGCAGCGCTGAGGGGCCCTTGGAGGAAGCCGGGAGCCCCCCCCCACTTGAGAGCAGCTCCAAGGCTTTGGGAGGCAGTGTGTGGTGGGGGAGGAGAGGCTCTGGAGGGCCGCCCTTGGCAGAGGGGTCTGGGCACAGTCACACCTGTGTGGACTTCATTGTCAAGGGAGAAGCAATCCAAGTGAGATGCATTTCCCTTCCTTCCTTCCTTCCTTCCTTTCTTTCTTTCTTTCTTTCTTTCTTTCTCTCTTTCTCTCTTTCTTTCTTTCCTTCCTTCCTTCTTTCTCTTTCTTTCTTTCTCTTTCTTTCCTTCCTTCCTTCTTTCCTTCCTTCCTCCCTTCCTCCTTCTTTCTCTCTTTCTTTCTTTCTCTTTATTTTTCCTTCCTTCTCTTTCTTTCTTTCTTTCTTTCTTTCTTTCTTTCTTTCTTTCTTTTTCCTTCCTTCCTTCCTTCCTTCCTTCCTTCCTTCCTCCTTCTCTCTCTCTCTCTCTCTCTCTCTCTTTATTTTTCCTTCCTTCTCTCTCTTTCTTTCTTTCTTTCTTTCTTTCTTTCTTTCTTTCTTTCTTTCTTTCTTTCTTTCTTTCTTTCTTTCTTTCTTTCTTTCTTTCTTTCTTTCTTTCTTTCTCTCTCTCTCTCTTTCCTTCTTTCTTTCTTTCCTTCTTTCTTTTCCTTTTAATAACCTGATGGGGAGCACTGATTTCCCATTAGCAAAATGCAGCGTTTGGCTCTGGTTCAAAGCCAGCCGGGCTCTGTCGAAAGGCTATAAATAAGATGGGCCTGGCCATCAATACCAGATGGTAAAGCACCCCCCTCCCTTTCGGCCCCCATCTTCCTCGCACCATCCTTAAGCGAGGGCAACGGGGACGATTGCGGCTTCTTCCCTCGGGACAGCCAGTGAGTTAACTGGGCTGGACCCGAGATGGTAAAACCTTGCGATGTTTGCCAAGCAGCCTTGCCGGCTAGCTCCGCCTCGGGACGCGGTTCGAAGAAGGACTGACCGCTGGGGAGGCTGGACTGGGGCCTTTGGTGGCTCGATTCTGTCCCTGATCCGCTTCCTCCTCCCGGTCGAAGGGCAGGAGAAGACTGGAGAAGGCGTCATGGCCGCACGCTCGGCCACATGCACGCCGGCTGGCTGGACTCGAAGTCTCGAATCGTCCCGGCTAAAAACAAATTGCATGGCTAGGAGTTTAGCCGGCCTATAAACAGCCGGCGGTGAAGAGCAAAGCTAGAAATATTTTTCCTGGACCACTTTCTGCTCAAGCAAGCAGATGCTTATTAAGGATAGAAGGAGGTGTAAAAATGGACCCGAACTATCTTGTTTTGCAGTGGCACTCGTGTGTGTGTGTGTGTGTGTGTGTGTGTGTGTGTGTGTGTGTGTGTGTGTGAGAGAGAGAGAGAGAGAGAGAGAGAGCTCCACCAGCATATTCGGAGGCACCTGGGAAGGATTTTGGGGCCTACAAAAACAACACAGTCTCCACTATTGTCCAAATGCAGCTAAACCCACTGAGGCTTTGAGGCAACCCTGAGCAGAGACTTGGACGAGCAAGTCTATAGCAGCAGGCTTCCTTTTAAACCAGGGGGGTCTTCAAACTTGGCCCTTTTACGACTTGTGGACTTCAACTCCCAGAATTCCTCAGCCAGGCACGTGTGCCTGGCTGAGGAATTCTGGGAGTTGAAGTCCACAAGACGTAAAAGGGCCGAGTTTGAAGACCCCCCTGGTTTAAAAGGATGGTGGGGGGTTGGAAATGATCCCCTTGACATGTTTTGGGGTTGACACGGTTTGCTGTAACGAAAGCCGTGGCGGACGGACTTTCTGACCAACGTCATGGAGCAGTTTGGTTTTAATTTGAAGGCAACACAGGAACCCGGCTGAATATTCCTATCCACGGAAAGGAAAACCGGCCCCTCGCCTCCGGGGGGGTGTCCCTCGGCGCGAGTTTGATTTTTGAGCGAGAGAAAGAAACGTGCCCTGAAAAATAAAACTTGGGTGGATTCAGGTGGCTGTGAGCCCTGGAAATCTACGTTTGGGCCCTGCTGAAGGAAGTGTGGGAGGGAGGCCACGTCTCCTCATGTTGCTTGTTGCTTCTCTTTCAGATGGGAGGAGGAAGTGGCCAAGCGGATGCGGTTGGAGTCGATGGTGGAGACGCTGCAAGAGGTAGAACTTTCTCCCGTTGAGGCATTGAGGGGTAACTTGTTGGTTTTGCTGATCGTCGGGACTGGAGCCCTGGATGTTTGCCTACAGTACACCAGTCTCTGGAGCTGAAGCCTGAATAAGGAAATCAGCGGAGCCCCCTGAATAAGGAATCCCAGGGGTCTGCTAGGCCTCCCTTGGGGCATCGGGGAGCCAATCAGCCGCACCTTCCTGGCTCTGACCAGGACCTGGTAGCCATTCCCCTTCTGCAAGGGGTTCGGGTTAGGGTGGACTTGTGGACTCCCAACTCCCAGAATTCCTCAGCCAGCCATGCCGGGAGTTGAAATCTTAAAAGTGGACAAGTATGGAGACCCCCGCTCTTTTGGATGGTTCTTCCTCGTTGAGAGGAGAGCAGCCTCAGGCCGCCTGCTTGGGCTGGCAGGCTTGAAAAAGAGGTCATATTGCTGCCCTCGTTGGGCTAGTCCTTCCTCTCTGCAGCCAGGAATCCCAGAGTGGGAAAACGGGGGCTGACCCATTGCAGATTGGAAACAGGTCTCCTGCTCTGCAGAGACGGGCAGGAAGGTGGGCTGTCCTCTGGAAAACAAGGGAGGGATTCACGGGTCCTGGCACACCCCCAAAATTGGGACCTGACTGAGTGAATCAGGGAGAAATTTGTACTCTGCCTCCAGTAAGCCTGGGGGTTCAGTGGGGCCAAGGTTAGTCTTCAGCCTGACCGTTTGGGTCTCCCGTGGGGGTCTCTCCTTCCCCCCTTTAGGAAGCCCAGGAAGCGGAAGCTCTCCAGGAGGAGCTGAATGAGAAAATCCAGAGGCTCAAAGCTGAGCTGGTGGTCTTCAAGGGTCTGATGAGCGACGTAAGTACCCCAGGCGGCTGTGCTGGTCGAAGCCGAGCGGTCATTCTCCTGAAGCCACCGAAGGACAGACAGAGACCCGCTCGCGGAGGGCTGCTTGTAGTTAGATTGCCCGCCTGGTATGACCCCCCAATGCATCGGACCAGCCTGTTCCCCCTCCTCCTCCTCCTCCCGCTTCCCCTCCGATTGGTGTCGATGCCTTAACTTGCTGCTCCTCCCCACCAGCACCCCGATGTCTCCCCCCCCAGCCAGTGCTGGGCCCGAGCAGCAGCCTCTCAGAGCCCCCCCCTCCGCATGAGACTCCAAAGGCAGGGGGCACCCCTCACAAGGCTGATTTGCTCTCCTCCCCTGCACTCAGGTGACCGCCTGCTTCCCATGCTGCCCCTGCAGGGTCAAATTGGGGGACGTTCAGACACAGAGACGACGTTCCCCTTTCCCATGTTCAAGGGTTCCAAGCGTGTTTGGCTGGAGTTTCTTTGGGGGGGCCTGTCGTGTCTTTCCCCTTTGTTTTAGGGGAGCCATGTTTGAACTCAGGCTTAGAAAACTACCCTAGACGGTTCCAAGTATGGGTGTCCGTTTTTGAAAAGCTTAGTTGCTTCGTCTGTCTTCCGGCGGCGCTCTTTTTGAAAATCAGACACACCGTTGGCCAGAGAGCAAAGGTGTGACTCTTCTGTCGCCCGAGGCAAAATGTCAGCTTTCCTTCTTTGTGTGCTGCACACAGATTTGGGCCTTGCTGAAGTGGGTCCCCCCCGCCCGCCGCACTTCGTTTGTTGGCTTTAGATTCCAAGATTAATCTAGATCCTCTTTCTCAGGAGAGTGGAGGACAAGAACCTCATTGAGGGCCACTTGCTGACACTGAGATGCCGATGGAACTTCTCCATCATCCAGGTCACGGTGGTCCCAAAGGTGCTTTTCCAAAAGGCAGCCAGACTTTCCTAATTGTATTTTTTTTCCCTCCCTTCTGAAGAACTGAAGAAGCTTCTTGGATGAGAAGCAAAATGTTTTCAAGGGGAGAAAAAAAACCCCAACGAAGTGGAAAAGCACCTTTTGGGTTGAGATAGCTAGCTCAAGGGAAGCTTTTTTTTTTTCCCCAGCAGGCAGGTGAGTTTCCTAGCCCAGGGCTAGGCAACCTTGGCTCTTTTATGACTGGTGGACTTCAACTCCCAGAATTCCTGAGCCAGCCTGGGGGAACTATGGCCTCCTTCATGACTCGTGGACTTCAACTCCCAGAATTCCTGAGCCTGCCACGCTGACCCCTGCTCTAAATTCTACATTAATTAACAGTAATTATGCTTTCATATGTTCCTCTAAGTCAGGGGTAGGCCACCTTGGTTCTTTGATGACTGGTGGACTTCAACTCCCAGAATTCCTGAGCCAGCGTGGGGGAACTATGGCCCCCTCATGACTGGTGGACTTCAACTCCCAGAATTCCTGAGCCAGCCATGCTGAGGGGAAAGGGAGAGGTTTCCAAGCTGAGCCAGGCTGGCTCAGGAATTCTGGGAGTTGAAGTGCACCAGTCATAAAGCGGCCTAGGCCTAGGCCAGAGGTAGGCAACCTTAGCTCTTTTATGACTCATGGACTTCAACTCCCAGAATTCCTGAGCCAGCATGGGGGAACTATGGCCCCCTCATGACTTGTGGACTTCAACTCCCGGAATTCCTGAGGCAGCCACGCTGAGGGGACAGGGAGAGGTTTCCAAGCTGAGCCCGGCCGGCTCAGGAGTTCTGGGAGTTGAAGTCCTCGAGTCTTAAAAGAGCCAAGGTGGCCTACCCCTGAGTCCTAGGTGGACTTTGTGTTTCAGATAATCAGATAGTCCCTGTATCCCATTGTAAAGGTCTCCCCCCCACACACACACCACCACCACCGCCCTGGGAAAGCCCCCAACCGCTCCCTGAGATGCTCCCTTTGTGGGGAACGTGACAACTTGGAGCGCCTTCCCTAAGTGGGGCCTCGGTGGTGCTCGGAAAAGGGGCAGCCTCTGTGCGAAGCCCGGCCTGATCCGTGGAGAGCAGTCCTTCCCAGTCTCTCTGCCCTTCCCCGGTTTGTAACCCACCCCCTGCTGTCCTTCCCCGCAGCCCATGACCGATCTGGACTCAAAGATCCAAGAGAAAGCCATGAAAGTGGATATGGACATCTGCCGGCGTATTGATATCACAGCCAAGCTGTGCGATGTAGCACAGCAGCGCAACTCGGAAGACGTTTCCAAGATATTCCAGGTGATTCGGTTGGCCCGGCCCTGCGGAGGAGAAGATGGCTGTGTCGGTTAGGCAGGAGAGGAGGAGGAGGAGGAAGCAGGAGTGGAGCTGGGGGAGGCGGCTGGTGACCTCCCTGGCCCCACTCTCCCCTCCTTCCCTCCTCCTGGCCGGGTTCAAAAGTCCCAGACTCCCAGGAGGAGCCGTGTAGTTCTCAGGAAGTCCCACTTGGAGAACCTGCCTGTTTCTCTAGACCAGGGGGAGGCAACCTTGGCCCCCTCATGACTGGTGGACTTCAACTCCCAGAATTCCTGAGCCAGCCACGCTGAGGGGACAGGGAGAGGTTTCCATGCTTAGCCATGCTGGCTCAGGAATTCTGGGAGTTGAAGTCCACCAGTCATGAAGGGGCCAAGGTTGCCCACCCCTGTTCTAGCTCCTGGCTAGGGGTGGGCGTGGGATTAAACCAAGCAATTGGCTGCCTTCGAGGGACGCCTGCGAGCCAGGAGTGGCTGCCCCGAGCCCCTCGCTGGCTTTGAGGCCGAGTCCCACCAGCAGCAGCCCCTGATGGCCCCCGGATGCCCAGGCGGGGAATAAGGGCATCCCGAGGTCCTGGGGAGCAGGAAGCAGTCCCCAAATGGCACTCAGGCCCCCTTGCTTGGTGTTGGACGGTCGTGAGTGAGTTGCCTTTTCATTCTCTGGTGCCTGAAACTAACCCCTGAGTGTGTGTGTGTGTGTTTGCATTTTCCAGTCTTTTTCCTCTGACTTCCATTCTGTGTAGCCCCTTCTCCTGGCCTGATTTAGCTCTGGGCCGTGCGGTGGGCTTCTCCCCTAGAGGCCGAGAGGACGCCTCCTGCCAGACCGACCCTCTTGCTCTGCAGCTTCCCGCCCTGAGCGCCTCCAGCTGCTTCAGCCTTTCTCCCCCTCTCTCTCTTTGGGCCTGCGCATGGCTGGCCGAGTGGCCGAGGCTGCCCGTGGCTTGCTTCTGCTGCGCGCCTCTCCCCCACGCCCTCCTCCTCGTGGCCTGTGACTTAACACCTCTCCCGTGGCTCGTGGGGGGGGATCTGGGGAGCTTTCTTCCCTTGCAGAGCCCTCGTCCTCTCTCTTCCCTGCTCCTCTGGCGGGGCAGCAGCCCGACCCGGCCTGGTAGTGACGGTCCTTCTCTCCGGTTAAGGTGGCCTCCAAGAAGAAGGAGCGCCGGTTCACGTTGGAAGAAGACGTGGCCGAGCCGGACACGGACAACGCCCGCTTTGCAGAGGAGGAGGTCAGCTGCTCTCGCAACATCACCGATGAAATGAAGAGGATGTTCAATCACTTGTGAGTCCCTCAGCGGGGATCTCTGCCCAGGCTGCTCCGGTTAAGCTTTGCTTCCGGAAGCCTTTCCCAATGCCCCAGACTGGCCCTGATGGGGGAGAGGCCATCTTGCTCCCTTGTTCCTCTTCCCTAAGTCCAAGAGCGCTGAGGTTTTAAGGCCAGCTCAGGGTGCAGAGGGTGGGCTTTGGCCTTCCTGCCAGGGGGCGGGAGTTGAGCAGCCCCCAGGCCCCACCCGACACTCCTGGTCCTAAGCTTCAGGCTGACCTCGGCTGGCTTCCTCCTCCCTGTGGCCCTGGGCTGCTGGGAAGGCCGTGAGCTCAGAAGGCAGGTCTCTCCTCTCCCAGAGAAAGTGAGGAGGGGGAGTGCATCCCTCTGTCTCAGGGGGGCCTCAGCCAGGGAGGGAGGGAGGGAGGGAGGGGAGGGGGAAAGTGGGAGAAGGAACGAAGAAGGAATATCAAGGGGAAGGGAGGGAGGGAGAGGGGAGGGGGAAAGTAGAAGAAATATAGAGAGGGAGGGAGGGGGGAAAGTAGGAGAAGGAATATTGAGGGGGAGGGAGGGAGGAAACGGGAAGGGAGGGAGGAAGGAGACAGGGAGGGAGGAAGGAAGGAGACAGGGAGGAAGGAAGGAAGGAAGGAGATGAAGGAAGGAAGGAGACAGGAAGGGAGGGAGAAAGGAGATAGGAAGGGAGGAAAGGAAGGAAGGAAGGCAGGCAGGCAGGCACAAAAATAGCAAACCCAGACCAGGCACTGTTCCTTTGGGCTGTTGGGGGCGGGGTGGGGTGGGGGGGGCAGACAGGCTGCCCTTTGATTCAGGCCAGCGGGAGCCGAGAAGGCAGGACTGTTGCTTAGTGCAGAGCGCCCCCTGGAGGACTACGTTCTTGAAGCAGGGCTGGCCTATGGCGGGACGGAAGGCAAGACGGGCGGGAGGGAGGCTGGGAGAGTGCTGGGCGCAAGGCCCCCCCGTCTCCACTAGTGCTAGCGAGTCCTGGGGGGGCTTCTTCTGAAGCTGGAAAAACCAAACCGCCTTGTAACGTACGGACGCGTCTCTCCAAGCAGGCGGGAGACCTTTGACTTTGATGACGACTCTGACAGCTTGACTTGGGAGGAGAACGAGGACACTCTGCTCCTGTGGGAAGACTTTACCAACTGCAACCCCACCGTGGAGCTCCCGGGAGAGGTGAGGGGGGGCCCAGCTCACTTCTCTCCCCCATGACAGCACCTGCCTTCCAAGCCCTGGACTCGACTCGGCCGCTTTTATCCAGGGCCCGCTTTCCATGGATGAACTGCTGTGAATAGCCGCAGCAAGAGCCCTTAGACTTATTCCCCACTTCCCAGTGCCTTCACAGCCCTCTCCATGCGGTCTACGGAGTCAGCCTGTTGACACCCCCCCCCCACAACAATCTGGGTCCTCATTTTACCCACCTCAGAAGGGGGAGTCAACCCTAAGCCGGTGAGACTCGAACTGCCGGCAGCCGGCAGTCAGCAGAATCCGCCTCCATGGCTGCACTCTAACCGCTGCGCCCACCACCGCTCGGTCAGTCGGCTCAAATGTCCAACTATGAACCTCCCTTCACCAGCGGGCCCAGGGCCGCCTTTCATGTTGGTTCTGCTTCCTTCGCTAACGGTTCAGTCCTAAGTCGGTGCCAAACCAAACTCACAACGGCTTCAGCAACCTTTCAGAAACCGTTGGGCTTAGTTATATTGGAAGGGATGGTGATGTTGAGAGAGAGCCTGGCCAGGGCTTGGTGCTTGTCCCCCCCCTCCCCTCAGAAGGGCTGGCCGTTCGGGTTTTGTGCGGGCTTGGATAAGATTAAGATAAGATAAAACATAAGATAAAAGATAAGATATAAAAGATGATAAGATAACCTTTATTGTGGGGGTCTTCCAACTTGGCCCTTTGAGGACTGGTGGACTTCAACTCCCAGAATTCCTCAGCCAGGCACGTGTGCCTGGCTGAGGAATTCTGGGAGTTGAAGTCCACCAGTCCTCAAAGGGCCAAGTTGGAAGACCCCTGCTTTATTGTTATTTTTTTTACTGTGGGCACAGGGCACACATTAAAAATGAAATTCTGCTGTCAAGGGTACACATCCACAACGCACATATAAACACGCTGAATACATACATGTGCATACACCTACACCCTTGCCTATAAATCCCTAACATCCACAACACACACACATAAACACGCTATATGCATACAAATGCATACACCTACACCCTTACCTTTAAATCCCTATAAACATTAATCCCTGTCCACCTTGAATACAGAAAGGACCCCAGGAGGCAGCAGAGGAGTGGGACCTGGGCTGGCCGAGACCCCAGGGGGTGGCCTGCCCCCCCCTGCCTCTCCTAAGGCTGCCCCTCGGTGTGTCTTTTTCAGCAAGAGGAGAACCTGGGCAACTTAATCCACGAGACGGAATCTTTCTTCAAAACCCGAGACAAAGAGTATCAAGACACGATAGGACAGATCGAGGTAAAGGGAAACGATGAACTGGCTTGGGAGAGGCAGGGAAGGAAGGGGAGCAGCGCTCCGCCCTCCCGGGCCTTCTCCGCTGCAGGGGGGTGGGAGTGAAACCGACTTCTCCGCTGCAGGGGGGTGGGAGTGAAACCGGGGGGTGTCCCTCGGCTGCAAAAAAACCCGCTGTGCGGTGTGTCGCAGGTGCACCCAAACGGGCGAAGGACCTAGTCACTGTCTTCCGAAGGGACGCTCTCTGTCCACAGCCCAAGTCCCCTGAGGTTGCTGGGGCCCAAGGGCTGTTCAGTAAAGGCCCTTACGGAGGGCAGGGGGTCTCGGTTAACCGCCTGTCCGTCTCCCTCCCCTCCTCCATCCACAGCTGGAACTGGCCACCGCGAAGAGCGACATGAACCGTCACCTCCATGAGTACATGGAGATGTGCAGCATGAAGCGAGGCCTGGACGTCCAGATGGAGACCTGCCGGCGGCTGATCAAAGGCTCCGCGGAAAGGTGGGGCAGGAGGAGAGGGCACCCAGACCCCCGGCGGGAGTGGGAAGGCAGCAGGAAGAGGCTGATCTCCAGTTTTCCACAGAGGGTGTTATAATAATAATAATAATAATTAATAATAATAATAATAATAATAATAATAATAATAATAATAATAATAATAATAATAATAATAGGCGCCTTGAGTGCAATCCCAAAACAACTGGAGCACCACTTGGACACCATCATCGACATTGACAAATTCGCCATTAGTCAATTGCAAAAGGCGGCCTTACTAGGAACTGCTTCCATCCTGCGACGAGATCTGTAATGCCATCAAACATCCACATCTGCCTTTCCCAGGTCCTTGGGAAGGACTCGATAGGTAGACAAAATGCCAAATCCAGTCTGAACATCTGGCTGACTGTGCGATGATCCATAATAATAATAATAATAATAATAATAATGTTGGAAGGGACCTTGGAGGTCATCTAGTCCAACCCCCTGCTCAGGCAGGAAACCCTATTCCATTTTGGACAAATGGCTGTCCAGTCTCTTCTTAAAAACTTTCAGTGTTGAAGCATTCACCACTTCTGGAGGCAAGGAGTTCCACTGGTTAATTGTTCTAACTGTCAGGAAGTTTCTCCTTAGTTCCAGGTTGCTTCTCTCCTTGATTATTTTAATTTATTTACTTACTTATTTACTTGTTTGTTTATTTATTTTGCGGGTCGAGGTTCGAAATCTGATCCCGCCTTGTCTTCCCTCCCTCCTCCAGGAATTCCCCCTCGCCCAGCTCGCTCGCCAGCAGCGACTCAGGAAACACGGACGAGATTCAGGATGACTTTGACCGAGAAGCCGACGTCGAGCCGATGGTCAGCTGATGAACGCCCGGAGTGTGGGGCGCAGAGGAGGGATGGGTGGGGTGCGGGATGGGAAAGAACAGAGAAACTTCCACAAAACCTGGGCAGAAGTGGAAAACTTGACAGCATGAGGGATCCAGGACTTCAGCGTCCTCAGCCGGCGTTCCCGGAGGGCCCGGCCCTCCCACGTCATCTCAGGATTGGTGCTGTAAAAAACAAAAAAAAAAAACCTTTGTACTGTTCCGTCAACGACAAATGTGACAAAAACTGCAGTTCTACCTGTGCCTTCGCCCCAGGCTGGGCCCAACCGACCTCCTGCGTGGGCACGTCCACCTGCTTCGGACGGAAGGCCAGCTCCTGGCGATGGGAAGGGGGGGGAGTGGACTTAAGAGGCTCCAGACCGACGTCCTTCTTCTTCAGCTGCCCGCCCGGGGCGGCCAACCCAGGGAGAGCCTGGGAGGGGAAGGCCAGAAGGACCACAGGGTGGGGAAGGTCGCAGTTTTTAACTACTATGCAAAAAAAAAAAAAAAACCCCACAAAACGAAAAAAAGCAAAGTGCTTTGCTTGCCTTATTCCCGCGGCACGTTTGGGCCTCTGCCGGGCTGGGATTTCTCTCCCGAGCGCTTTGGTGGTTCGGTAGCCATGACCCGGCCTGGGGTTCTGTCCGGTTCTGCTTTCTGAAGGTCGGTCTGCCGCCTTGGCCTGGCTGGAGAGCTGTGTTGTTGTTGTTGTTTGTCTGCTGCTTCCCCGAGCGCCGGGCGTTGTGTTCCTGGGCTCGGGCTTCAAGAGATGAGGAGGGAAGCCATGGGGGTGGCACCTGAAATGCCCCCTTGTGTTTACGTTCCGTTGACGCTAAGTATTCTCTGGGGACGAGGGGTGTGTCCGTGCCATTTGGGAGAGGTTGGCGCATCACACAAACACGCAACTGAAAAGGGAAACGACCCTTTTCCCCCCTTCCGCTGCCCACGTTTTGTGGTGGCACCGTGTGTATCCGACTGGCTGGCCAATTAATTGCTTGGCGTCCGTGGGCGGGCTGGCGTTTGATGTGAACGTGGCAGGATGAGGGTCAGTTAGGAGACCCCCCCATCCACACCTGAGGCCAGCTGGAAGCCCCCCCTCCCTTCTGCCCTTGTTCTGTGCTGTGAAACGTCTCCAAGGAGATGCGTGCTTTGTGTCCTGCGCAAACAGCCACTGTGTCTAGAGGGAGCCCTTTGGTGCTGGGCTGCTGCTTAGGGCACTTTTTTCCCACAACCCCAGTGAGTTTTTGGTGTGTGTGTGTGTCAGGGGTGTTTATTCTTCTTCCAAAGTCCTTTTCCTTTGCTATATTTTTTTTTCCTAGCCAAAATTGCACCCTTTTCTTTCCTTAAAAAAAAAACCACACCTCTCACGCTGCTATTATTACTTTTTTGTTGTTGTTAAGAGTCGATACACGGTACTTTCGTAACAATCTTGCCTTGAGGTCACCGAGCTGGAGTGTAATTTGGGCTGCTTTAATTGGTGGTGTTTGCGGAAGCCCGAGCCATGCGCTTCTCCACCTCGGCTTTGCCCTTGAACATCTGTCGGATTTCACAGTTGTTTAGCGGCCTGGCTGTTGAGAATACGCTCTTCCATCACTGCAGAAATTGGGCGCCTCGCGGATTCCCCCGTTTCCTTGTGCTGCTCGATGTGCCTGTGATTGTTTTACGTCTGAACACACAAGCAGGGTTTGGTGCGTAAGCTTTTTAACGGACAGCATGTGAATGCAGGTTGGTAGGAGGTGGGCACGGTCCCCACTGGGGGGGGTACCTGGGCGAGGGACTGTCGCCTGGCGTTGTGGGTGCAAGGGTAGTTCTTTGAGTTGGAACAAGGTGATCCTGGAACCCCTATCCACAGGGGGGGGCAAAAGTTAAGTGGAGTGCGCAATCCAATCCCCACTCCACTTTTACCTGCACGGGGTGGAGAACGTGCCCAGCCTCCATCTTGGCTTTTTTTGAAAAACCCCCCCCCCAGGATGGCCTGGGCAACTTGTCACAGAGAAGACATGGTGGCTAATTTTGTAGGTGTCGAAGGAAAGCGGGAAGCGGGAAAAATTTCCTGAGACAATAAAAGTTGTGATGCTATGGGATCACGCGGGTTAAAGGGGTGGTCACCGATATTGTACGCAGGCTTTAATTAAGATTTTTGTTTCCACTGCATGGAACTTGGGGAGGCTTGCCCCACACGTGAGCGATTCAAGGGTCAACAGAGCGGTGTGTAATTGTGGTCAGGAGTGCCCAGCACGGCTTCGCTCTGGGAGCGTCGGCACTGATGGTGCTGGCACAGTGGGCAGGCGGGGTGTGTGTGTGCTGAGGGTCTCTCCTGTGATTTAAAGTGCATCAGGAAAAGGGAAAAAATATTGGTGGGGCTGCGGGACATACGTTCAATTACTTCCTTTCTCTTACCCCCCCCCCCCTTCTGTAAGGCTGTAAATACTTTGTTTTGGGTTCATAAGACCGTGTCCCAGCGACACTTTTAAAAAGACTTACCAATCTCGTGTCCTCATGGGTTTTTAAGGGTGGGGGTGGAAGCTAACAGTTTTCCGTTGCTTGTTACCAGGGTGATGGCGGTCTGTCCAATTCCTAAGCAAACTGGGTTTCGTACAACATTTGGGAAGAAGCCGTTGCCTACTTCGTTGAAAGCATGTTGTTTAAAGGGGGGGGGGAAGAGAGAATAAAATGTCCAAAGAAACCATGTCTTGTTCCCAGGGTTGTGTAATTTAATTTTAGCTCAAGCCATGATGAGGAAGGACGCTGTCCTGTTTCTGAAATTTAAGCCTGTGACGTACTCTGAGCTCAGACACCTATTCCTTAAAATCAGTAAATCACACCTTTGTTATCGCACAAAGTGCGAGGGAAATGATTTGGGAAGCAGAGGCTCCGTCCTTCCCTCCTGGATCTGGGATGTCCCCACAGGTCCAGCGGTCCAGGGGGGAAATTATTCAAAGCCAATTCAGCCTTTGTCTCCCCTGGAGGTTGTGTTAGCGGCAGGGTTGGGTCTGAATCTACTTTAAGCTGGAGTAAGTCGAACATTTGCAGAGCTGCTTAAGACCAAAATGGTGTTTTTATCATTTTAAAACGGGGGGGGGCCTGGGTTTTTCTTCCCACCACCCTGTTCTCATTCGGAGCAATGTGTACTGTCCGCGTTTGGGGTGCATGTGAAGGAATGAAGGGGGGGTGAGAAGGACGATTCCGAGCAATAGTTTGTCACCCCAAACCTTATTCCACTTTCTCGAGGTCGCCCGAGCCTTTTGATACAAAAGCCGACTATGTTTGAGATGGAAATGTTTACTGTGTTGTACATATTGTGCTTTATATTCTGTATATTGGCCTGTTTTCAAAGGGGGCTTGGATTCCATGCATTTGTGCACTTGCCAGGAGAAACCCGTTGGTTAAGCTTGCTCCAAAGGGGGTGTTGTGGGTGTCGTTTCCCCCTCTTTCCGTTCCACCTTAACGTTTTGGATCGGGCACTGAGAATTGGTGACTTCAGACCCTCCCCAGGGGGTGGTTTCCACACACACTGTCCCCCCACCCCGTGCCAAGCCTTCCATACACATTGAGCCAGCCTGTCCTTTTCCTTTCTCCCCAACACTGTGTGATACACACCCACACCCTTTTGCACCTTGGGGTCATTGCCCCATGTTGCTCTCTTGGAGAAGGCACGTAGTCTGTGGTGGTGGGACCCTCCTTTGAACACCCCCCTCTCTGCCCCCCCCCATTCTCCCTTAGGAAGGGTGGTGGGTCTGTCTCCGGTCCCCCTTTCGTATGACAATGTACCAAAGGGGTTTTTCTGTGAATCAGGGACCTTCTTGGGGGTGGGTGGGTGGGTGGGGGAAACGGGGTACGGTCGTTCTTGGTTTCAGAGGAAGAAAAACCCCTGACAATAAATGCCAAATTTTCTGGTTACTAAAGTTTTGTGTGGGTCTCTTTTTTCTTTCACCCCAACTCCCCTCCCTCTCCGGCCTCTGCTCCTGGGTGCCAGTCTTCCCCAAGGGGCCTCGGCCAAGCCTTACCCCGTGCTCCCAGGAGGCCTCCTGTTGCCCCAAATGCCCCCCACTCAGGAAGAGTCCTCCCCATATTCCCCCCCCCCGCGCTCCCCACCGCCAATCAAGGTGAGCCCAGAAGAGAAGCCTCCTTGCAGGGTAGGACAGCCTGTGCCAAGCAGGCACCAGCTGGCTTTTATTCCAGCCTAGCGTTGGGCAATCTACCCGCACACGCCCCCTGCGAGGTAGGCTGGCCTTGAATTGGGACACACACACACACACACATATCACATCAGTGGCATCCCTCTTCCCATGTTGCAATCGCTGCCTCCTTGGGGCAACGGCCCTGGGTTTGGAGCGGGGCCGCTGCGCCTGGTTCCCCCCCTGAGAGTGATGGGAGTTGTAGTCCAGCCCCCCCTTCCCTCCCCCGTTCCCCACTCAATTGAGCAACTTTTCCAGGGGGAGGCGTAGAGCCAGCGCGGCTCCCGATTGGTGCTCCAGGGGTCGCCTTCGGATTGGTCGCCCTGCTCCCCGCCCCTTCTCCACCTGGGCGGGCGAGGGACTGGTCCATTCGTGGCGCCCGAGAGGGGTGTTTCCTTGACCTTTCTACAGCTTCGAAGCCCCTTCCGAAAGTTTACAGAAACATATGCGTATTTGTCGCGGAAGGAGCGACAAAGCGCGTCTTCGACCAAGGGGTGGGGAAAAAGACCGGTTCTCCCCCCCCTCTTTTCTCGCCCGAGGAATGGATCGGCCCAATCGGCGGCACGCGCCGCCCGGCATCGCCGCCGCCCCTCTCTTCCCTCAGGATCGGGCGGGAGGAGGAGGAGGAGGATGGCGCTGCCTCTGCTCCGCCGGCCGGGCTCCCTGCGCGGGCTGAGGTGAGTCTCTCCCTCCCTCTCTCTAGCTCTCTCTCTGAGGGGGGCCTTCCCCGGGGACTCCCACCCCCATCCTCCCCGGCGCTTGGCCATGGAGGATGGGGGGAGGGGAGGGGGTCCCTCCTAAAGGAGGGGGGCATTGCCCTCATTGGGCCTCTTGGAGGGGAGGGGAGGGGAGGGAAGCCCCCCCAACAAGGGGCGCCTCAGGGATGGGTTCACCCCCCATTCCCCCTCCCCCCCATATTGGAAAATAATTCATAATAATTTTTAGGAAATAATTCCTTCCCCCCCCCCACGTCTCCTCAGGCCACCGTCACTTTATGCTGGTGCTCTTCCGATTATTATTATTCTAGTGCAGTGTTTCTCAACCTTGACCATTTTAAGGCATGTGGACTTCAACTCCCAGAATTCCACAGCCAGCAATGCTGGCTGTGGAATTCTGGGAGTTGAAGTCCACATGCCTTAAAATGGTCAAGGTTGAGAAACACTGTTCTAGTGATTATGCTTGGGCCATGCTCACTGCCATTGCTGCATTACTCTCACTGCTCTTGATAATAAATAAGAACAAAATAATAATAATAATATAATAATAATAATAATATTATAATAGCAGCAGCACTGAGGCTTTCTATACCGCTTTGCAGCTCTCTCTGAGCGGTGTATAGAGTCAGCCTGTTAACACCCCCCCCAACAATCTGGGTCCTCGTTTTACCCACCACAGAAGGGTGGAAGGCTGAGTCGACCAATAATAATAACAACAACAATAATAATAATTGACACCCGGACTTAACAATTATCGATAAGAAAGACAAAAAAGTCTGGATGGTGGACGTGGCGGTGCCTGGAGGAGACAGCAGAATAGACAAGAAAGAACTGGAAAAGATCACAAAATACAAAGACCTACAAATAGAAATAGAAAGACTGTGGCAAAGGCAAGCAAGGGTGGTACCCATCGTCATAGGCGCCTTGGGTGCAATCCCAAAACAACTGGAGCACCCCTTGGACACCTTCATCGGCATTGACAAATTCGTCATCAGTCAATTGCGAAAGGCGGCCTTGCTAGGAACTGCTTCCATCCTGCGACGAGATCTGTGATACCATCAAACATCCACGTCTGCCTATCCCAGGTTCTTGGGAAGGACTCGATAGGTAGACAAAAATGCCAAATCCAGTCTGAACATCTGGCTGACTGTGATGATACATCATCATCATCATCATAATAATAATAATATGCATTTTCTTCCAATAATAACAATATGAATATGCATTTTCTTCCTTTCAGCCTCTATTTACTATTTTCCTTATCTTCCTCCTAAGGCAGGGGTTCCCAACTGGCGGTGCAAGACGATATTCCAGAGGGTGCGCAAAGTTGCATTTAGAAATTTCAAAATTATAGTGTATATGCATCATTTGTTGCCGTTATTTCAAACTTGTGCAAGGGGTGCAAGAATATATCAGAAGCGTTCTAGGGGTGCTGGGTACAGAAAAGGTTGGGAACCATTGCCCTAAGGGGACCGGGCAGGTGTGCCATCTGGATCAGCTGATCTGTCAAACTTTTAAGGTTTCAGCCATTACGGTTGCCCTATAAATCAAATATAAACACTAATGTGCACGTGTGTATACACACAGACACACACACACACACACACGCTCTAGAGCTAGTCCTTGACCATAATGGAGCCCAAAATTTCCGTTGCTAGGGGAGGAAATTGCTGAGTGAGTTTTACCCCATTTTATGTTCTTTCGTGCCACAGTTGTTAAGTTAATCACATAGTTGTTAAGTGAATCTAGCTTCCCCATTGACTTTGTCACAAGGTCGCAAAAGGGGATCACATGACCTCAGGACAGGGCAACCGTCGTAAATATAAACCAAGCATCCAAATTTTGGATCATGCTGCAGTGATTGTAAGTATGAAAAACGGTCCTAGGTCACTTTTTACGGTGCCGCTGTAACTTCAATAAACGGTCACTAAATGAACTATTGTAAGTTGAGGGCTACCTGTGCGTAGGCATAGACATATTGGGGAGGGGGATAAGACTCTCTTTCCTGGGTTACCCAGAAAACCTTTGAGATCCCTTTCCCCCAGTGTCAGGTTCAGCTCCTTTGGGGGGGGGGAAACACTTTTTTTTCCCTTTCCTGTTTGCGTTTTTTCAATTTTGCTTCCAGCCTGGGGCTTAAGAAAAGGACAGGTTTGTTGTGGTGATGAAATATTCTCGTAGGCTAGTGGAAATTTTGTTCTCTGTTTTTTTTTTTGTTTTGTTTTTTTGCTTGGTGAGTAGGAATAGATCCGACAGGGCTGGAAGATCAAACGGGCCTTCTGGTTTCCATCCTCAGCGTAAATTCCAATTTAAAAACAACGGCCTTCGCTATCAGAATTGGCCTTTTCGGGCTACTTGTGTGCAGGAAAAATTACAACTTAAAAGACCCCAGGAAAGCAATAAAACGCAGAACCCAAATAAAAGTGATCAGAAGTCATGCAGCTAGTCCTCAACTTAACAAGTGGCGATACAAAATCCCAGTGGCACCAGCAAAAAAGTGACTTACAACCAGTGTTCACACTTAACGATCATCATAGTGTCCCCATATTTACGGGATCAAAATTTGGATGCATGGCAACTGGTTCGTATATATGACAGTTGCCACATTCCCGGGATCCCCTTTTGTGACCCTCCCCGCTGGCTTCTGACGAGCAAAATCAATACAGGAAGCCAGATTCACTTAATGGAGCATGATTCACTTAACAACTGTAGAGAATTGCTTAACTGTGGCCAAAAAAAAAAAAAAAACCACAGGAAACTTACTCACTGCCACCTTGTTCGCCTGGTGCACCAGCTGCGGCCCTATTTGGACCGGGAGTCTCTTCTCACAGTCACTCATGCCCTTATCACCTCGAGGCTCGACTACTGCAATGCTCTCTACATGGGGCTACCTTTGAAAAACGTTCGGAGACTTCAGGTAATGCAGAATGCAGCCGCGCGAGCAGTGTTGGGCTTGCCCAGAAATGCCCACATTTCGGCATCACTCCGCGAGCTGCATTGGCTGCCAATTGGTCTCCGAATGCAATTCAAAGTGGTGGTTATGACCTATAAAGCCCTACATGGCATCGGACCAGGTTACTTACGGGACCGTCTGCTGCCCCATGAATCCCAGCGGCCGGTTAGGGCCCACAGAGTCGGCCTTCTCCAGGTCCCGTCAGCCAGACAGTGTCGCCTGGTGGGGCCTAGGGGAAGAGCCTTCTCTGTTGCGGCCCCGGCCCTCTGGAACCAACTCCCCCCCGGAGATCCGTATCGCCCCCACCCTCTCTGCCTTTCACAAATTACTTAAGACTCATCTTTGCCGACAGGCCTGGGGCAGTTGACACCTTGCCCCAGCCAGGGTATGTTTGTTGTAAGTTTGTTTTCGGATGATTGGTTTTTAATCTAGGGGTTTTATAAATGTATTTAATGTCAGATTTCTATATGTTATTATCTATGTTGTAAGCCACCCTGAGTTTTTGGAATAGGGCGGCATAGAAATCGAATTTAATTAATTAATTAATTCTGGTCCCAGTTGAGGACTACCTGCAAATTCCTAAATTGTTTGGTTAAGAAAGCCCTAATTCAGTTGAAAGCTTTCAATTTGGGGCCCAGAAGTTTCTGTCTCCTATCTTCCCCCACCCCCCGCCCATTTCAGGTTTATCTCTGAATGTGCTCTTTTTTATCTACCTACACTTTCCTTTCTGGTCCTTATCAAAATGAGGAGGGCTTTGGCCTTATCAGCCTTGCCTGAGATAAAGCAAAGCTGGGACCAAGGAAACTGAACAGCTGTCCTTGTTTGCTCAAGTCTTTTGCTTTCAACTTGTGCCCGGGGCCTTCAAAATCAAGGTTGTGCCTCAAAAAAACCTGCTGAGGCAGAAAAGATCAGACTTCTGCCCCTGGGTGCAAAAGGCCCAGCTCCTCAAGTGTTCATTTTGCTGACCACCTCTTCCTGTTTGGAATTTGGAAAGCAAGAAAGAGTTGGAGAGGGAAGGTTTTAAAAGAACAGGGCTTTCTCAGAAAGTGACCTTTTGGAGTCAACACTCTCCCTGTTTCGTAGCGTGTGTCAACTGTCCGTTTTTTAAAAATATTACGAATTCGGCTCGGATTGGGGGAAAACCTGCTTCACGTCAAACTTGCAAAGGGATTTTCAGCAGATTAACTGTTTTGCGCAGTCTTGAGTCCCCAGGGGAGAATCCACATTTTAAACTTCAGTTAACCACATTTTATTTACAAGGTTTAAACTCCATTTCAGACGGAAAATAAGTTCCTGGCAGTAGCGTGCCCCTGTCCTCAGATTGACAAATGTAAGAAGCACAACACACAAGGAAAAGGCAATGGGGAGGGACGAGGAACTGAGCAGTCACTGGGGAAAGACGTAGGTCAGGGGTTCTCAACCTTGGCAACTTTAAGACTTGTGGACTTCAACTTCCAGAATTCCTCAGCCAGCAAAGCTGGCTGAGGAATTCTGGGAGTTGAAGTCCACAAGTCTTAAAGTTGCCACGGTTGAGAACCCCTGACGTAGGTAGTAGGTCTGGTTATTTATAGCATAGGAAAGTGATGAAGCCTCTCAAAAGGTAATAGGAACATACAGCTTATATACCACTGCCTGCAAAGCTGTATCAATGCCCGTGAGGGAATCTTTCTATTGTATTTTATTCCTATGCCTGTCTTGTTAAAAAAAACCCGTGTTGCAAAATATATAAGACAAAGCCATGTTGCACTCCCTAAAACAAACAATGCAAGGTTCAAGTTTTAAACTTCCCTCTCCTTTTTTTTTTTCAGTTCTGGTTTAATCCTTTCTCAGGTGTTTGTTAATGTCCTTGTGTGTCTGCATTTCTCTCTTCCTCCTAGAATGTCACAGCCCTATACGTGGCTTTCCCCATTCGCCTTCCTCTTTTAACGGCGCGGCCCTCTTTGGAACTGAAGAAATAAAACTTTAATCCATCAAGCCTGCAGATTTCTCCGGGATCCCTCGTGATTGTCACATAAAGCGACATAATAATTGTCACATAATAACGTCTGCTTCTTTCTTTCTTTCTTTCTTTCTTTCTTTCTTTCTTTCTTTCTTTCTTTCTTTCTTTCTTTCTTTCTTTCTTTCTTTCTTTCTTTCTTTCTTTCTTTCTTTCTTTCTTTCTTTCCCCATCCTCACAGCCTGCGATGGCAACACCGTGCCTCTGCAAAGGTGGTCAACGAACCCGTTTTGGCCTTCACACCTGGGAGCCCTGAGCGAGCCGCCCTCCAGCAGGTAACAAAGAGAGGTGCCCTCTTTGTGGCCTAGTAACGAGAGCATTCAGTCAAGGGACAGCGAACACATGAAAATGGAGACCGCTTGGTTTCCAAGCTCTGCTGCAGCCTTTAGTTGCAGGGCCTGCTTGCTTGGGTATAGAAGCAAGGCTGCACTTTGAGTTGCCTCAGGCAGGGACGGCAGGGACGGCAGGGGTGGCTGCAGTTTAGTGTCTCTGCCTTGCAGGTAAAGATTCCAAGACTCAGGGTTTGGAGAAAATAGGATTTGGTGAGAAATTTGAAGCGAGGAAGAAAGACGGTAGCCATTTCAGATGTTAAGGATTGCAAGGAAGGAAGGAAGGAAGCAGGCTTTTGGTTGTGGAGAACAACAAAGCACCAGCAAGGAGGTCCCCAGAAGAGGCAACGTGTGTGAGCAGCACAAGGATCAGAGAAAGAATTCGTGGTGATCTGGAGGGCAGAACAGATGGGCTGGCCTGTTTACAGAATTGTTCCTTCCTTCTCTAGGCTCTAAATGACGTGAGGGGCAAGACCGAAGAGATCCCGTGTGTCGTTGGGGGGGAGAAAGTCTGGACAGCCGACGTGAGGTATCAAGTGTCGGTGAGTTCCGCCAGCAAGGGCCTGCTTCATTGATAGTCTGATGTAGCAGCTGTGTTAAACCCCCCTCCCCTTTCCCCAAACAGCAAACACTAGTTTTAGTTGTAAAAAGAGCATATTTCATCCATGTTTGACCAAAGGCCTTAAAAGTCTCTGTTTGGTGGTAACTTCAGTATTGGCGAGAAGTATTTTACTCGCTGCGTTTCTTTTTGGCGAATCTGTCACACTTGGAATGTTTACTTTAAAATGACCAGATGCATTTCTGTTTAAAACAAGCACAGGCGTTTTTATTATTATTATTATTATTCTACTCAGAGGAATTGCTGGTCAAAATGGTCACGTTTTTCTTCCCCTCTCCCTCCTTTTTTTCCAGCCCTTTAAACATTTACACAAAGTGGCCAAATACTGCTACGCTGATAAGGTGAGCAAAGCACCCTACGGTAAGACTTTTTTTGGAAAGTTCACAGGTAGGACTCAGGTAGAGGCTGCGTTTGTAAGCACATTTTATGATAATCTTGTAAGCTCCAGAGAGCCATCTACGAGGAGGATGTCCTTCGTTTGTCTGAATGACTTACTGTCCTGTCCCTGGCTCCAGGCATTCAGCCTCGCCTTTGAGATTAATGCCTTCTCTCATTCCTAATGCAGCAGAATGTAACCCTCCTTTCCTGGCCAAATTACTTTTCCGTGCCCACAACACAACCTGTACACAGCCTATAGATAAAGGAGTGCCAGCGAAGGCAGAGTTATACAAAAATGCAAACTCAAACCTGGTTAACAGAAATTTTTGGTCACCTCTGGCCATCCTTGGTGAATAATTGGGTTATTTTTAAAAAAAAAGACAGAGGAAACGGGTAGCCCTTGATGGATGGAGCTGCTAAGGATTAATCCGTTTTGAAAGCCCACCAAGATACTGGCCATCACATGGCAGTGAGTCCCACATTTTCATGGTTGTAGCATTTAAAAAAAAACCAAAAACTTGTGGAAGTGTGTCTGGGGGAGGGGGTGTCTTCTATGCCAACCTTCTGGGCAACCGGGACCGGTGCCGTGGAAAAAGGTTTTTTCCACGGACCAGAAGGGGTGTGGTTTTGTGTACTGCCTGCATGCCATGGATGGGGCTTTTTGTTTGTTTGTGCGGCCCGGTTGTTGGCATGCTATGGACCGGTGGCGGTCCACGGACCGGGGGTTGGGGACCCCTGTTCTATGCTGTGCTTCATTCCACCAACCTCTCATTCCCCCCCCCCCAGTCAGTTCATAAATAAATACAAATGAACTGCCTCAAATGTGGGCCATTTTCTGCCCATCTAGGACTTGTTGAATAAGGCCATTATCTCTGCATTGGGTGCCCGGAAGGAATGGGATCTCCGGCCCATCCAGGACCGCGCGGAGGTCTTCTTCAAAGCTGCCGACATCCTGAGCGGGCCCAGAAGGGCAGAGATTTTAGCCAAGACCATGGTCGGCCAGGTAGGTGGGTGCACAGCTGACTCAGATCGCAGCTGGCTCACACAGCCCTGCTCAGGGACAGATGCTCCACGGCTGGGAAGGAAACAAGCACGTGGAGGGGGCCCAAACTAAATGAAGAAATACATAGTGGTTGTCTTAGAGGGGGCCAAAGGGGAAGCTCCTTTGGGTGGGATTTGGCTTGGGGGCCGTCAGTGGCTAACCCCGGGTGTTGCTAGCTTTGTCTAAAGTCTTCTCTGCCTCCCCACCACCACCACCACCATGCAAATCTTCTGCAGTCTTGTCCTGATGTGCTTCTTTTGCCCCCTCTATCTCCAGGCTAAAACGGTCATCCAAGCAGAAATCGACGCGGCCGCCGAGCTGGCGGACTTTTTCCGCTTCAACGCCAAATACGCCCTGGAGTTGGAGGGGCAGCAGCCCATCAGCGCCCCCCCCAGCATCAACAGCCTGGTGTATCGGGGGCTGGAGGTAGGGCGCTGAAGCTTCAGTCCTGGTTTTGCAGGATCTGGGGCCGGTAGGGGGGGGGCTGTGAAGGCAGCTCCAGAGAATTTGGGGAGGGGGGGATGTCGTTGCTTCTCCACTGTGCTGCTGAGGGCTGTCCTGTCACCTGACCCGAGCAGGGGGAGACAACGCCTGCCTTACATGGTTGCGTTGAAAGCGTTTGCGCCCTCTCCTCATTTTCAGCAGCCCCCAGCCCACCGGGCTTTTATACAGAATGTAAAAATTGGTTATTTATGAATCATACATGCAGCAGACTCCCATTTTTGCTTCTCCTGATAGTCAGGGGAGAAGCTGAAAGTTAAAGCAAGCATGAGGTCACCCTCCCCCTTAACAGATAGCAAAACAGAAATTATCTATTTCCCACCATCACCACACGGCCTACTTTTTCCTTTTTCACACACTTTTCCCAGCATGAGGACTGGAATCTTGAAACCGGGAAGCCATGCCTAAGGTCACGTTCCCTCAGACTAGCCGCACGCAGTCTGTCAAAGGTTGGGGCTTGCGAAGTGCATCTCTTATCCTGCCCCTTCCTTCTAAAGCCGTCTGGGGGGGTCTCACCCTTCCCTTTTCCTCCCCTCTTCCGCAGGGCTTTGTGGCTGCGATCTCCCCCTTCAACTTCACCGCCATCGGAGGAAACTTAGCAGGAGCCCCAGCATTGATGGTGAGTTCGGTGCCTCCATTCCATTCCTTCAAGTCTGCAGCCTTTGCAAATAGCCCCCCCCTCCAGTCTCTTTCCTGTTTCTGGGGTGCACCCAAACACAAAACGTTCTCTTGCTTCTTCCTCACCCGCTGAGGTGCTGTCGAGGATCCAAAAATTCCTTTTGCACCCTTGAGGACTAGAACCTTTCTTGGGCTGCATCTAGAGGGCTCTTTCTCTCTCTCTCTCTCTCTTTCCCCCCCCCCGCCAGGGCAACGTGGTCCTTTGGAAGCCCAGCGACTCGGCCATGCTGTCCAGTTACGCCGTCTACCAGATCCTCCTGGAAGCCGGTCTGCCTCCCAATGTCATCCAGTTTGTCCCAGCAGCGGGCACCACATTCGGGGACACCGTGACTGGCTCGGAGCACTTGGCTGGCATCAACTTCACCGGCAGTGTCCCGTAAGTCTGGGCTCTGTTTGTGTTACCGAGGCCCCATCCTCAATCCAACTCTTTTAAGCAAGCTCTGTGCATCCTCCCTCACCTTGCCCCCTTCCTGCAAATATTGGGCATTTTTCAAACTCGCCAGTCTCCTGCCCCTTGAAGCTTTCCTGACTTCACTGGGATAGAAAGCTGGATGGGCTGGGCTCCCACCCTCCACCCATATCACCCCAACAGCTGTAAACCTGTAAGCGGCAGTCCAGGCACTCCGCCTTCAACCCCCCAACGCTTCTCCATCTTCTCTGTCTCCCCCCCCCCCAAAAAAAGGTCCAATCGAGATAGGACTTAAACAGAACGAGTAAATATTTTGAGAAAGCTTCCTGGGTCAATGCAATGTTGTTCTTATGATTTCAACGCCCGTCCCCTCTTTCAGAAGCCTGTCGTCGTCATTGGGTCCCGGGGATTGCAATCCAGAAAGAAAATAGTTCAGCTTTCTTAGCTCACATGCACACCCACACCCAGACACCCACACCTCCCCTTCTCTTCCCTTCCTTGATTTCAAGTGTGACCAGCGTCTTGCTTTTCAAAACAATAAAAATGCTAATAGCTTCACCCCAGGAGTTCCACACTCTGCCTTTTAATTTATGAGCTGCTCCCCCACCACCCGCTTAAGGACCAGAGAGCCAGCTGAGCATGGTTTTTCCCCTTCTCCCCTCTTCTCAGAGAGCCAGCCATTGCAAGCATCGGGGAGGGGGGAGGCCTTCCCACTCCCCCACCCCAGACAGCCTCTGCTGACACACCGAGGTTTTGTGAGAAATACTAAACAGCTGGCCCTCTCCTGACCAAGAATTTTAAAAAGTTTCTGCTTTCAGTGCTTCTGGCATTGGGGAAGGGGAGGCCAGGAAGCACCGAGAGAACAAGAGGTGCTTCCCCCTAACCCCAGTCAGCCTCGGCTTGTCTGCGCAGGGAGGGGGAGGACCCCAGCAGGGTGTGAGTTTGAAAAGAGGGGGGCCTGCAGACTTTGGCACCCACAGAGCACCAGGAGAACAGGGGAGAAGAGTGAATAATTAGGTCTTTTCTCATCTTTCCCCCCCCCCCAAGGACTTTTAAGCATCTTTGGAAGCAGGTCTCTGAAAACCTGGACAAGTACCGCACCTTCCCTCGGCTGGCTGGGGGTAAGAACTGGGCATGTATTGGCTTTATTTCTTTTCCTCCCCCCAGAAAGAAAAAGAAAAAAAACCCCAAAACCCCCACAGGTAGTATGAAAGAATCCAAGGAGCTTTGGGTAGCTTCCTACTAAGCTGGTGACAGGCAGAAAGCCCCCACCTCCCCCAGCATGGTGGGGAAGTATTTGCCCTGCTGCCCGTCTGGCAGGGAACTGGCCAAGCACCCAGACCTGTTGAATTTCTCCTAGCCCCCCCCCCCCAGAACTCCCACCGTGCTGCAGGTTAATGGAAGAGGAACTTCCCCCTTCCTCCCCCCCTCAAATATTTTGCAAGTTGTTTTCTGCAATTCCACACCTGCCGGGTTTTCCTCAATAGTTTTTGCAACAACTGAAGGCCAGAGAGGTTTTCCACAGTGGGAGTGTCAAGTCCTCCCCCAAACTGGGAGGGCAGTGCCTAAAACTGAACTGTCGCCCCTCACTCCTCGATCTCTCCCTTTCTCAGAATGTGGGGGGAAGAATTTCCACTTTGTCCACGCCTCGGCGGACGTGCCCAGCGTGGTGAGCGGGACGGTCCGCTCGGCCTTTGAGTACGGTGGGC
The DNA here is from genome assembly GCA_034064705.1 of Bothrops alternatus. Classification (NCBI taxonomy): domain Eukaryota; kingdom Metazoa; phylum Chordata; class Lepidosauria; order Squamata; family Viperidae; genus Bothrops; species Bothrops alternatus. Next base: position 24,114 of record JARGCV010000226.1, on the reverse strand, counting down.
AGAAGTGCTCGGCGTGTTCCCGCCTCTACGTGCCGGATTCTCTGTGGCCTCGCGTCAAAGCTGGGCTGCTGGAGGAGCACCAGAAGATCAAAGTGGGAGACGTGAGTTGTGGCTTGGCGGTCGGGGTACCTCACAGGCTCCCTGGTGCCCCCAGTGGGTGCTTCCCCTCCCCTCCTGCCCCCCAGGCCCACATTCAATTTCAACAGGCACTCTTGTGACTTAGGAATGAACTTTCAGGGCATGACTGTTGAAGGATGGTCTCTTATATGTGTTTAGTCTAAGGCAGGGGTCCCCAACCCCCGGTCTGTGAATCAGGACCGGGCCGCAGCATGCCAGTAACTGGTCCGCACAAACAAGCAGACCCCCATCCGTGGGATGCAGGCAGCACACAAAATCACGCACCCTCTGATCCGCGGAAAACCCTCTCTCCACGGAACCGGTCCCTGGTGCCCCAAAGGTTGGGGACCTCTGGTCTAAGGGATAAAGGCACAACATGAAAGGGAGATGGAGGGAGATGGAGGAAGAAGGGTAAAAAAGTAAGCTAGGGGCTCCTTTTTATTTTTATCGCCACCAGCAGAGAGACTTTTGAATCATTAGTTAATGGAGAACTTTACAGGCTGAAGATCTGGAGATCTTCCCACCTCCAGATCCAACAGGGAACTCCTGCAGACCGGAATGACTCCATTTCTCTAGATAATAGGGAGCTCGCTGGAGCCGTGTTCAGATTTCCTCTGTTACGGTTCTGGCTAATGAAACACTTCAAAGAACTTCCAGGCATTGATTTCCCTAAAAGTCTTTTATTGCTTCAAAATGTGGCACAGGCCTAATGAAGTTTATGCTAAGATCTAAGTTCTCTTCCTCTGAGCAGTTCAATTATCAGCATGTTCCCTCCCTAAACTAGCCGTCATATATCACATTATCCAATTAGTGTGAGGGTCAAAGGTTTTCTTCCTCTTTCTTTCCCGGGCTTTTACCCCCACGCTCTAAGCTCTGTGTTAACCCCAAAAATACCAGACAGTTCTGTATATTGTCAAAGCAAGAATATACAGTATTTGCAGCGTTGAGATCCTCCCAAATTCCTTACCTTTTCTTTGTCAATCTTTCTCTGCAGCCAACTGAAGATTTTGGAACGTTCTTCTCTGCCGTGATCGATAGCAAGGTCAGATTGCATTCTCTCTTGTGTGTCTAAACCAGCTTTTATGTTTCCACAGGCAGGATATTTGTGCTTTGACATTTGCACGTGCAAACAAGGATTTAGAATCAGCACCTCTCCCCTCCCTCCCCCCCCCTCTCTCTTTAACTTACACCTTAGAGCAGTGGTGGCGAATCTATGGCACGGGTGCCAGAGGCAGCACTCAGAGCCCTCTCTGTGGGCACACGCGCCGTTGCCCAAGTCCTAGGCCTTCAGCTGGGTTTTATAAAACCTTTGCTGCAAAAAAAAAAAAAGGTTCAATCAATCAGTCAATTTCAACTTCTCGCGGGAAAAAAAGGATCTTGCAAAGTTGGAATGGATTGATTGAACTTGTGAGTCCCACCCAGTCTGCCATTACCACCGCAGCCACGCCCACCTGGCACCTGACAATGCATCAGTGGGTTTTGGGTTGCAGTTTGGGCCCTCGGTCTCTAAAAGGTTCTCCATCACTGCCTTTGGGAGCAGTTCCAATACTGAGATAGCACATCCTTTGTCATCATTTCACAAACTCGCTTCAGGGTTTACTGGTCGAGAGGAGAATGTCCTGAGATGTTTGCCTTACGTGTTCCTGTCCTGAGATGTTTGCCTGCTCGTGTGCCAGGCACACCTAGAACTCACTTCTTTGCTACACGGACGTCACTGTGCTGTTTCCACTGCTGTGTCTTTCAGGCGTTCGGACGCATCAAGAAATGGCTCAAGCACGCTGAATCCTCCCCCAACCTGAACATCCTAGCCGGAGGCGGCTGCGACGATGCGGTGGGCTATTTTATCCAGCCGTGCATTGTTGAGACAACGGACCCCAAGGACCCCATCATGCAGGAGGTGAGCCTATGCGACGGAGACAGAGACAAATACCTCCCGCAGTCTTTGCTTGTTCCCTGCGAGGCCAAATCCTCTTTCCCTGCCACCTTTCTGCAAAAGTTGCAAATATCCACGATCATTGCAAAAACACCATTTAATTAAGGATTTTGCAAACCCTCTCCAGGGTTGGACTCCCAACACCCCTGCGTCGGCGGCACTGGGAAAGGAGGTTGAAGCATCACCACCGAGATACCGTCCCCCTCATTTTAGATATGCTAATTTTCCTAGTGAAAGTGCCCCACGGGGTTTACAGAAATGTAGGCAGTGATTTTTACAGATGCAGCAGCCTTTAATTTTGGTTTGTTTTCTCTTTTTTTTTTTCCTCCTCCCCACGGGTAGGAAATCTTTGGGCCGGTTCTGTCAGTCTATGTCTATCCAGAGAAACAGTACAAAGATATCCTCCACCTGATTGACAGCACTTCTCCGTACGGCCTCACAGGGGCGGTGTTTGCCCAGGATAAGTAAGAACCGGGGTGTCTCTGCGGATGGGATGGGGGCCACCCTCTCCTTGGATGGATGGGGAATGTTGAAATAACAGCCAGGTTGCATTTAAGAAGTATGTCGGCACAGAACCCAAATACTTTTAATCTTCTCCCAGCTCAACTAGAGTGTGCTAGAACAGTGCTTTTCAACCAGGGGTACGGATACTACCTGTAGTACATTGGCACCTGGCAGGTGGTACGCGACCATCCTAGAAAAGTGGTAGCGAGGGAGGAGAATGAGCTGAACCGGTGGCAGCACCGCACAAGCCTGAGCGAGAGACGGCTGGAGCTGCAGGGCTGTCGGCTCAGCGGAAGCACCAGGATCAGCGCCAGGCTCCAGCTGGAGCTCGGCGCTGATCCTGGTGCTTCTGCTGAGCCCTGAAGAAGCACCAATCAGCTGGAAAGCAGCACTGATCCTGGCGCTTCTGCTGAGCCCAGAAGAAGCGCCGATCAGCTGGAATGTTGCAGCCTCTCCAGAGTCTTGTGATTTACATTCAGATGCTTGGCAACGGATTCATATTTATGACGGTCACAGTGTCCCAGGGTCATGTGAAGGGACCAAAACCTGCTGCAACCACCCAGCAGACGGGGGGGATAAAAACCAAACACCCCCCACCCCACCCCTGTTGCCAATCCTCAACAGAAATGCTCACAACAATGAAAACCTCGGACAGGAGGAAGAGAGTGGCCGGGCGGGCAGGCAGGCGTCTTGCTCGGCTGTGGCTTTGGGGGGGGGGCTTTTTTCAGTGCCATTGTAACTTTGAACAGTCACTAAGCAAACTGTTGTATGTCAAGGACTACCTGTACTTTATCACTTTTTTCCTTTTTTGGGGTTTGGGGGGCTAGTCATCAAGTTTTTGACCCCTTGCTAGGCGACTGGTGGTACTCGGATGTTGCCATATCCTAAAAGTGGTACGTGGGTGAAAAGGTTGAAAAGCCCTGCCCTAGAAGACCCCCAAGGTTGTCATTGCCACCATATACCAGCCTTAATGAAATCCCTTTGATCAGGAGAAGTATATCTTAGGACTCTGGGGAAGGGGCTAAAGTCCTTGTGTGCCCCCTTGCTGGAAGGTCTGATCTCTTTGCCCCTCCCCACATCTTTGCTCAGGGCCGTCATTGCCGAAGCCACTAAACTCCTAAGGAACGCAGCCGGGAATTTTTACATCAATGACAAGTCCACCGGTGCGGTGGTGGCCCAGCAGCCATTTGGGGGTTCTCGTGCCTCAGGTATGTAGAGCTCAGATAGTTGTGTGTGTGTGTGTGCGAGCATGTGTGCATGTGTGCGCTTAGGATCTGGCCTGATCTCAGAACATTTTGCAGCACTTTCTGATAAAATGCTGTTGGTATTACCATCATTATCATCACTCTCATTATTGTAGTCTGGGTCCCAAGCTGAAGAAGTACAGACAAGATGACACCTTTGTTAACCACTAAATCTAGTTGTGGTTTGTTGACACAAAGAAGGGAGCCTTTGTGGAACAGCGCCACCTTCTTTGCCCATCGCCCAAATCTTGCGAGATGCAAAACGTGCTCGGCAACCAGTTTCTTGCAACCATGTAGTGACCCAGCAAGATGTGGGAAGCGAGCCTAGGTTTTCATGGGACAATGAGATCTAGCGACTTGGAAGTGTTTGGTCGCAGAGGATGCAAATGCTGTTCCTTTCTTCTTTTGGACTCAGGAACCAACGACAAGCCGGGCAGCTCTCATTACATCCTGCGGTGGACCTCTCCCCAGGCGGTCAAGGAGACCCACGAGCCGCTGGGGGACTGGAAGTACCCCTACATGCAGTGACGTGGCTTATGGGCCTTGCAGACTTGGCGTGCAACCGTCGGTGCGACAGGCTGCGTTTCCCTTCAGCGGCCGTCCTTGCCGATCTCTCCGAAGGCACAAATGACAAGGAGTGAATTGATTTCCTTTTCTGCCACCTGGACATCTTTGGAGAATTTTAAAAAAAAAAAATCATATGCTACTGAAAATCAAAATGTACTCCTCCACTTCGTTTCTTTCTCCAGGGAGGCTTCGCTGCCGACACTCCTTCTGTGCACGTTCTTCTTCAACTTTTGTATCTGCTTCTCATACATTTTTGCCTCCTCCACTGCAGGGGAGAAGGGACTTGGGCCAAAAGCAGCCTAGTCAGTGAGTCTCTTTTGTTAAAGAAACAAGAACAGCCAGGGAAGAAAGTCACATCCCCAGAAATGGTGAGCATCAAATCAGCCTGCGGCAAAAGCCGAACTAAACTCCTGTAAACGTCCAAAGGAATGTGGGTGGAGGATTTTTTGCTCAAAAAGTTTTGCTTGTGTGGCAGTCGCCCTCCAGATGGGGACGCTGGTTCTTTTAAAAAGATCGATTTTTGTAAAATTCGAACACTCAAATCAGGGGACAAGTGATGCTTTCTTTAAAGGGCGTCTTTCGGTAGCTTGCAGACGAAGCAAGGCTAATTCTCTGCAAAAGCTCTGCAATCAAGGAACGGAACAATGCAAATGAAATGTACGAAACCGAACGATTGAGGAAAGACGGGCAAACAGCTAATTTGAAGTACCTCTAAGGGCACAAAGCTTGTAAAAATCTTCACAATTGTGTTCGTGCATCAAGCTCGCATCGCTTCCTTATCCCTCTTTTGCTGACTTAACATTTGAGCCCTTTTGTGCTTTGGAAAATTGATTTATAACGAATCGCTTAAGCGGATGTAAACCATCTTGGTTCTACTACATTAATTCTTAACTCCGATCTTACTCATTGTTTTTGTTCCTATATAATTGTTTTGATTCCTGGTCCAGATATTCAGACTCATGTCACAATTTCCTGCCAAGCCACATTTACATTTCCAGTTTTCTTGGCTCACGTACATCGCATTTCCATTGCTCAAAGCAGGCTGTCCCTGTACAGGCAGATACGCTCCAAAATCTGCTCTTTTACTTGCACAAAAAGACTTCCTTCCTTCCTTCCTTCCTTCCTTCCTTCCTTCCTTCCTTCCTTCCTTCCTTCCTTCCTTCCTTCCTTCCTTCCTTCCTTCCTTCCTCTAAATGCTGCTTCGACTTTACCAAAGTGCAATTAATCCTCAGAACTGCAATTGCTGATGATTGTTACTGCAAAAAGGTCTCAACACTGGATGTGTTTACAAAAAAAGGAAAGGGGGAAAAAAATCAGATAAAGCTAAATCAACCCTCCCCAATTTCATGACGGCTAGATGACAGCTCCCATCTTTCCAGACAGGGCTGCCCCTTCCACATGTGGGGAGACCACCAAGTCTGAGGCCACTTGTTGAAGCTTTTCCGTTCCTGAGCGATAGGTAGGAGCAGGCAGGTTACAATCAGCCTCCCAATTCTTGACTTAGGGATGCATGGAGAACCAATATCTGTTAATGGTCATCAGAGTTTAAACAGCTTCCCTGAGTTGGGTTGATCAAGCATTGATAATGTGTCAGGAGAAGACGATTAATAAATCTTTCTGCAAAAAAGAACCGTCTGGAGTGCATTTTTCCAGTTCAGAAAACGGTGACAATGTTCTCTGAAAGGGTAACATGGACAGGAATGAAATGTTTTATTTGCTGGAAACGGATCAGAGCCATCCTGGGTCTTTTAAACAACCAGGGATTGGTGCTTTCAGCTCGTAGCATCTCAAGACTGGTGAACTTTGAACTCGGGGACTGAAAAAAATATCCAATACTTGGGAGTCAAGACAAAAATGGACCTGTCCCCGTAGCATGGAAGCTTTTGAGCTGGCAGTCCGCCAAAGACGGCATAGACAGGCTAAATGGTTGGGGTGTCAACATTTCCCTCTTCACCCCAGTTCCCAAACTGGCCTTGTGTATCTGACACAGCTGGATGCAAACAGGGCTGCTAAGATACAAACTTGAGGCTAAGCCATCATTTGGCTGGAAAAAAAACCCGCTTTGCCTAGCTGGGAGATTAAATCATTGTTTGTTGACTTATTCCTCGGCCCAGTGTTTTGTTTTTGATGGTTTGAGACGGTGCGATCCCTGTTTGCAAAGGTTCAGATAAAAAAACAAAAAAATCAGCTTTAGTCCAGCAGCCCATTTAGGAAGGTGGGACAGCCAGGTGAGTCTTCATGTCCTAGCTTTGATGATTTGACCATTTCCAGGCTCAGCTAATTTGGGGGATTGAAGGAAACCTCAGGAGTCCAGTGCCTGCTCTTCCTGCATTGTCGCCAACAAAACCACATGGAGGCTTACCCGCAAATTCCTACAAAAGCTGCCTGCATTTTCGCCACCCGAATTAACGGTAGATCCCCGGCCTCTTTGCAGAAGGTGGCGAAATGTTGGGACAGCGTGTTTCTCCTGGGCTCCAGGTTATTTTAAACCAGCTTTGGATTTGGGAACAATCGTTTTTAAGATGCAGACTAGGTTACGTGGAGCAGAGGCCCCGGAAATTCTGCTGAGCCGATGGCTGTCAGGGCGGCGAAGGGCCTAAGAGGGACATGGAGGGACATGTTGTGAGCCACCCTGAGTTCCTGGAATAGGGCGGCATAGAAATCCAATAAATAAATAAATAAATGGAAATGTATGCAAAAAAGTCAGTTTTGGCTACTTCTGCAAAGGGACAGACCGAAGAAACCCCAGCCGAAGCCGCAGTAGAAAAATTTCCGTAGCCATCGATTTAACACCCAAGGAAGACCATGGCATTTGGGCACTTTTTTCTGCTTCTCTGCTGTCGTTGCCAGCACACCTGTTCTCTATTTGGCAAGAGATTATATATCCTGGGGAGGGGGTGTCTCTTCTCCCTCCATGCAGAAGCGAAGGGCATCTCTTCCCCCGCGATACCCCCAGGTGCCCGTCTGTAAACAGTAAGTACCCGAGGGAAGGAATGGTTGAGGACGTCATTCGTAGAGACTGCAGAAATGGCCATCTGCAAAGCCAGGGGGGGGGCTCTGCTCAACTGGGGCACTGGCCATGCCCAAATCTTGCCAGCCCCCCACCCCTGGCACCTGCCTTGTCCAGCTGGAAGGGCTTACTCAGCCTCCAGATCGTGTGTTACGGGGTGTGTGTGTGTGTGTGTGATTTAAATGTGCTGTCTTCCTGCTCCGGCCACTGTCAGGGATTTTTCCAAAAGGGATCTGTTTGTGTTTTCACCCCTCCCTTGGCAGGCTCTCAATGGGGTCCCTTCCCTACAGGTGATTGGGGCCACAATGGGTTTGCAGCTCCTTCCAGGAATGCTTTAGGAACGGGTCGCCCCTCAACTTCTTGTGGCTTCCACAGTTTTAGGGCGCTGCTCTTTTCATGTCACGCGGTGATATAAAAGTACAATTTCCGGTCGTCTTGGAAATGGGGGAAAGGAAGGGGCAAAGAGGTGATTTACTTGGAGGAAGTAAATAAGGAAGAAAGGTCTTTTTTTTAATCTTATGAGATAATAATAATAGTAAGTAATAATAATAGTAAATAATAATAATAATAATAATAATAATACCTGGTTGACACCTACCGGTAGGATGCTGGTAGCAACCCGTGTCAACCATCAGCGCCAGCCAATTTGAATGTTCAGTTGACTGAGGTTCATGTTTAATGAATAAATAATAATAATAATAATAATAATGTTGGAAGGGACCTTGGAGGTCATCTAGTCCAACCCCCTGCCATTTTGGACAAATGGCTGTCCAGTCTCTTCTTTAAAACTTCCAGTGTTGGAGCATTCACCGCTTCTGGAGGCAGGTTGTTCCACTGGTTAATTATTCTGACTGTCAGGAAGTTTCTCCTTAGTTCTAGGTTGCTTCTCTCCTTGACTCCTTGGCTGAAAGGTTTTAAAAGGGGGGCTGTGGTCTTCCCAGTGTGTTCTTCGGATGCAAAAATGCTACAAACTGAGAATAGTTGGTTGTTTGGCCAGAGGATCAAACTCCCACAAAAGCCGTCAACGCTCCCAGGGCTGATTTTGGAGGGGACGGGATGATGGAGCAGAAAGCCTTTTGGTGACACCCACTGTCCCCTTTTTTCTGCCTCTCCCACCTTTCACAGGTGCACGCTGAGGATGGCCAGCTCCAGCTGCTTCCACGTCCCCAACTCCACCAGCCTTTGGCCCGGGGTCCTGCTGGGCTGCGAAATGATGGACATCTGCTACCTCACCCACCCTGTCCACCCCATCCTGTATTTCCTGGCGGACAACTGCTCAACAGTCCAAATCCAGAGGGATGACACTTTGTCTTATCCGGGAGCGCTCTCCGTCATCGGTCCAGATTCATCCCCGGCAGCCATCAGGGTGGCTTCTATTCTGAGTCACGTTCTTCTCCCGCAGGTGAGCCATTGATTCCCTCCAAGAAAAGCGGGAGAAGGTCTGCCAGGTTCATCGCAGGTATTTTTTTTAACATGATAAAATAATCACTGTGGCATATTAATCCCCAAATGAAAATTGGAAGCACAATATGGCACAAATTAAGTGGCTTAAGCTAACCGGCTAATAATATGAGTGCTGGGGGGGAAGGAAGGAAGGAAGGAAGGAAGGAAGGAAGGAAGGAAGGAAGGAAGGAAGGAAGGAAGGAAGGAAGGAAGGAAGGAAGGAAGGAAGGAAGGAAGGACGGAAGGGAAGGAAGGAAAGGAAGGAAAGGAAGGAAGGAAGGAAAGGAAGGAAGGAGGGAAGGGAAGGGAAGGAAGGAAGGAAGGAAAGGAAGGATGGATGGAAGGGAAGGAAGGAAGGATGGAAGGAAAGGAAAGATGGAAGGGAAGGAAGGAAGGGAAGGAAGGAAGGGAAGGAAGCATGGAAGGAAAGGATGGAAGGAAAGGAAGGATGGAAGAGAAGGAAGGAAGGATGGAAGGAAAGGAAGGATGGGAAGGAAGGAAGGAAGGAAGGAAAGGAAGGATGGAAGGGAAGGAAGGAAGGAAAGGAAGGATGGAAGGGAAGGAAGGAAGGAAAGGAAGGATGGGAAGGAAGGAAAGGAAGGATGGAAGGGAAGGAAGGAAGGAAGGAAAGGAAGGATGGAAGGGAAGGAAGGAAGGATGGGAAGGAAGGAAGGAAGGAAAGGAAGGAAGGAAGGAAGGAAAGGAAAGATGGGAAGGAAGGAAAGGAAGGATGGGAAGGAAGGAAGGAAGGAAAGGAAGGATGGAAGGGAAGGAAGGAAGGAAAGGAAGGATGGAAAGGAAGGAAGGATGGGAAGGAAGGAAGGAAGGATGGAAGGGAAGGAAGGATGGGAAGGAAGGAAGGAAGGAAAGGAAGGATGGAAGGGAAGGAAGGAAGGATGGAAGGAAAGGAAGGATGGAAGGGAAGGAAGGAAGGAAAGGAAGGAAGGATGGAAGGGAAGGAAGGATGGAAGGAAAGGAAGGATGGGAAGGAAGGAAAGGAAGGATGGGAAGGAAGGAAGGAAGGATGGGAAGGAAGGAAGGAAGGAAGGAAAGGAAGGATGGAAGGGAAGGAAGGAAGGAAAGGAAGGATGGAAGGGAAGGAAGGAAGGATGGAAGGGAAGGAAGGAAAGGAAGGATGGGAAGGAAGGAAGGGAAGGAAGGAAGGGAGGGAAGGAAGGGAAGGAAGGGAAAGCACTCTCTAATGTTGGTCTCTCCCTCTCTCCTTCTCCCCCTCCCTCCCTCCCTCCCTCCCTCCCTCTCTCTCTCTCTCTGTGCTATCTAGAGGTGTAGGGAATCCCAGAATTCTTAGGTCGCCGGGACGTCTGGGGGGGGTTGGGGTCCCCACACATCTGGAGGGGCCTGGTCTGCAGGGACATGAACCCCACAGGTGCCCCCAGGTGTCCATTTTGCACCTCACTCTCGAGGGTGTTTGGCAGCATCTCCATCTTAAAATCTCACCGCCTTGAGGGTTCAAATCCTTCGGCTGACCGAGCAGCATCTAGCAAGGGAATATTGTAATATTTATGACTTCGCTTGCTCCAAAATGGGCAGATGTTTCTAACCCAGGCCCAGAAAGAGAAGGAGTTTGTGATCCAACTGGGGGTGTCTGTTTTTCTCCTTCTCCAGACCCCCCCCCAATCTACCTGCTCCAAGCAATGCAGCCCGGGGCTCCCTTTCCTGATGCTTCGAGTGTGTGGCGTGCGACGCAGGCGCATTCCCCAACGACAGCTGCGGGTTTCTTCCTTGAAAGCCTGCTGGCAGTTCTCTCACCACAAAGCCCATCGCCCACAGCCCCTGAATTTCCCAGAGCGGACAGTTCTGCTTCCTTTGGTGCCGGCAGAAATTTTAACAAGTGACCCAGGAAGGCGCAAGAGCCATTTTTCATTCTTGAAAGACATTTCGAAGAGAATGAAAAACAGCAGCCCAAGTTGTCCAGCGAGAAGCTGATTGACGCTCTGGATTCCTTCTTCATTTTGATTTTTCTCCCAAAAAAACCCACAATCCCAGATTATTTTGGCCTCCCCAGGAATCCAGCAGAGTCGAGAGAGACCCATCTTGGTGTGTTTTTCCCCGCCGGACACCTGGCCAAGAAGCCTCCTTCGAAAACGCTTGTGGTGCACCTACAGGGGGACCATCCCGCCCCCATCGTGCTGCTCCTCTTCTCCGCCCTCGGCCACCTTGCCCATCCTTACCACCTTGGCCCATCACGGCAACACCCTGGTGGTGAGATCGGCTGGCGGCAGGCTGTGTTTCCTCTTGTTGTCCTCCCTTGTCTTCGGCTTCTGCAGTGTCTTCTCCCACGTGGGGTCCCCACCGAGCTGAGGTGTCTCTTCCACCTGGCCGGCTTCAGCCTTTGCTTCATCGTCTGTTCCTTCCAAGATGGTGCCCTGGCTATCCACTGCCTTCACCGCCTGGTCCATGTCCAGGGGGCAGTGGGTCTTCATCGCCAACATCTCCGCCCTCAAGCTGGCCATTGTGACACTCAGCCTCCAAAGCCCATCTAGGCTGTCCTCAGCCTGGCTGAACTTTTTCTGATGTGACACACCAACTACGTTTCCGTGGTTGTGATCAGCCACATCTTCGACATGGTCCTATCCTCCCTGTGCTTCTGCTTGGCCTACGCAGGGAAGGCCTTGCCGAAGAGCTACAGTGAAGCCAAGTTCAACACCCTCGTCATGGTGGGCTACTCCAGCTCCTGGGTGCTGCTGGTCCTGGTCACCACCGTCTCGGAAGGACGATGGTCGCCATCTCTGAGATGTTCTTTGTGGTCTTCAACCTGCTCAGCCTCTCCTTGGGCTACTTCGAGTCCAAGTGTCACGTCATCTACGTCCTCCCAGAACGTAACATGGTGGCCTTCTTCCAGGCAGCCATTCAGGGCTACACCATGGACCAGGACTAGGGGTATCCTCAGCTCCAGTTATTCCTTTGCCCCAGCACTCCAACCGGAAACATTTGTCTGAAATGGTATAGGTTCTGCTGCCTGGGCAGGGGGTTGGACAAGAAGACCTCCAAGGCTCCTTCCCACTCATTCGATTCTATTCTATTCTATTCTATTCTATTCTATTCTATTCTATTCTATTCTATTCTATTCTATTCTATTCTATTCTATTCTATTCTATTCTATTCTATTCTATTCTGTTTCATTCTATTCTATTCTATTCTGTTTCATTCTATTCTATTTATTCTATTCTATATGCTAGATATTCTATTCCATATTCTATTCCATATTCTATTCTATATTCTGTTCTATTCTCTATTCTATTCTGTTATATATTCTATTCTATATTCTGTTCTGTTCTATATTCTATTCTGTTACATATTCTGTTCTATTCTATATTCTATTCTATATTCTATTTTATTCTATATTCTGTTCTGTTATATCTATTCTGTTCTGTTCTATTCTCTATTCCATTCCATTCTATATTCTGTTCTATATTCTATTCTATTCTGTTATATATTCTATTCTATGTTCTATTCTGTTCTATTCTATTCTATATTCTGTTCTATATTCTATTCTATGTTCTATTCTGTTCTGTTCTATTCTCTATTCTCTATTCCATTCCATTCTATATTCTGTTCTATTCTATATTCTATTCTATTCTATTCTGTTATATATTCTATTCTATGTTCTATTCTGTTCTATTCTATTCTATATTCTGTTCTATTCTATATTCTATTCTATTCCATGTTCTATTCTGTTCTATTCTATATTCTATTCTGTTATATATTCTATTCTATATTCTATTCTATTCTATGTTCTATTCTGTTCTGTTCTATATTCTATTCTATTCTATATTCTGTTCTTTTTTGTTCTATCTGTTCTATTCTGTTCTGTTCTATTCTTGATTCCATTCCATTCTATATTCTGTTCTATTCTATTCTATATTCTATTCTATTCTGTTATATATTCTATTCTATGTTCTATTCTGTTCTATTCTATTCTATATTCTGTTCTATTCTCTATTCTATTCTATGTTCTATTCTATTCTATATTCTATTCTGTTATATATTCTATTCTATATTCTATTCTATGTTCTATTCTGTTCTATTTTATATTCTATTCTATTCTATTCTATATTCTGTTCTGTTCTATTCTTGATTCCATTCCATTCTATATTCTATTCCATTCCATTCCATTCTATATTCTGTTCTGTTCTGTTCTGTTCTGTTCTATTCTATATTCTATTCTATTCCCTCTTTATTCTATTTTGTTCTTGTTCTTGTTCTTATTATTCTTATTCTAAATAAATACAATAAAAAAATCTTCTCTTTGTGTCTCTCTGGTTACCCAACCCAGATCTGTCTTGGTTTAGCCAGTCAGTTGCAGAACAGACCCCTGATTTGTAAATTATAGCAATGTTTTTATGCTTCTTCATACATTTAGACATGGGACTTCTCTTATAGACAGTCCTTGACTTATGACCACCATTGAGCCCAACGTTTCTGTTGCTAAGCGAGACAGTTGTGAATTTTGCCCCATTTCACGACCTTCCTGGTTTTCAGGAGGTCGGCTAATATAAGCCGTACCCCGAAAGTAAGACATATTACTCCTGCCCACTTCCGCCTCCTGCTTAAAATACTTAAATACTTAAAATACTTAAATACTTAAAATACTTAAAATACTTAATATACTTAAAATACTTAAAATAAAACTGACAATTGTTTTCCAATCAATATAAGCCGTACCCCCGAAAGTAAGACATAGTGGGGCTTTTGGGGATAAAAAGAAAGTAAGACAGCAACACGGTTGTTAAGTGAATCTTGCAGAGGTCGTAGGTGTGAAAAATGGTCCCAAGTCCCTTTTTTAAGTGCCATTGTAACTTCAGTCACTAAATGAACTGTTGTGAGCCGAGGACTACCTGTAACACCGTCGTCGCTGCTTGCATTGGATCTTTTTTTTTTTGCAGTTTTTAAATTTGTATTACGGGTGCAATAAAAAAGCTGTTTTGTTGTGCTTTTACTATTTACCGAGATTTTTTTTCTCTGTAATATGACTGTATTTTTTCCGCTCTAATGTGTTGCCTTTTACATCTTTTTTTTTACCTCTATTGTACTCTGTTGTTTTTTTCCATGTCATTTTTCTGCAAACCATAATTTGACTCCTCCCCCCGCCAGAGAGATAATAGAAGGTGCAAAAATCTTGAGTTTAAAATGCTGGCTTTTCTTTCTGCTTTTAAACACCAAACTCTGGGTGATGGGTTTGATTTTATTGCCACTTCAATTCCCCAATAAAACAAAAACAAAATTAAAAGAATGGCTGGGCAAAGGGCGCCTGTGCCTTTAAGGCTCCACTCAAGAGGGGCTAATTATTAATTAACTGTTCTTCCCCCCCCCAGCTGGGCCCTGCAGGGAATCTGCAGAGGGAAGACATGGCAGCAGGGGCTTCTCAGGGCTGTGGGGAGAAAAAGGGGGTCCCAACTGGGCCCAGAGCCCCCTCCCCAAAGCCATGTGGCCCCAGGTCCTCCCAGAACTGAGCTTCAGCTTCACCTCCAGGCCCAGGTGAGCCTCTTCAGAGGTCCCTTTCCTGCCTCCGAGGAGGAGGGGGCATGTTGAGCAGGGCTGCTGGGGAGGATGGGGGAGGTAGTTCAAAGCCCTTGGCAAGGGGGGGTGGTCTGGTCCCTTGGCTGTCCTCCGGCCAGTCTTTTGCAACTGGGGGGAGTCCAATGGGTTTATCCCCCATGTTGGGGGTTTGTGGAAGGGGTCTTGGGGCTTTGTTGCTGGGGGGGGGAAACAATTTCAGAAAATGCAAACACACCCATGCATTGCACACATTTTGGGACAGGAATGGCATAAAAAGCAGAAATTTCCCTCCCAAATTTGGCTAACAGGGCTTCAGCTGCGGCTCCTGAATTGTAATTAAGAATAAAAGAAGGATGGGGTTTTTTTGTTTTTCTTTTAATGGAAGACCGGTTTAGTTTTTAATAGTTTTTAATGCATTTATTAACTGTTTCCAGCTCTGCTGTACACCACTCAGTCACCTGTGGATACAAATGGGTTTAATAAACAATTTTTTTTTAAAAATGGATGCCAGTCATTTGCCAAAATGGTGGGGAGTTGGAAGGCATTTGTTGTTTGGATGCATTTTTTTTTTTGGTCAAAATGTTGATAAAATTATTTTATTTTGGTAAATCCAGCGTTTCAAGTTCAGACCCCCTGAACTATTTTTTTCCCCTTCCAACTTAAAATGAGGTTCAGTTTTTAGGACGCAAAAACTGGTGGACTTCAACTCCCAGTTTTACTTTTATTGCAAAAGTAAAAGGAGGGAATAAGTAAAGTCTGGTTTTGCAATCTCCAATTTAGTTTAAATGTTCCCAAATTATTTTAAAGGGAAAAAGAACTGAGGTGCAAAAAACATTTGGGATTTACTGATATATGAATTGCTATAATATTGTTTGGCCTGAATGGGAATTATATGCTAGGTGCATAATTTGGGACTGTTGAGGGTTTGTAAATATTATACTGAAAACCTGAACTTTATTACATGCATAATAGAGTCTTTTTCTGTCGCTTTTCCCTCAGTACAATAAAATAGCTTTTTAAAAAGCCTTTTAAAAGGAGAAAGGCCCACACCACCCAGCTGTAGCTAATGCTGCCCAATGGAATGCTGGGAAATGTAGTTCAGCCCCACCTGAAGGGCTACAAATTCCCCAGTTGCTGCCATTATTTTTCACTGGGGAATCTGGGAGCTGAAGTCCACACCTGTTAAAGCTGGCCTGGTTGAGAAGCCCTAAAATCTAGGAATTCGCACGCAGTTTAGAGCAGAGCCAGCCCCTGAGGTTTAGCAGAGCCTCTCCATTTAGGAGCAGTCTATGACTAAGATCCCCCCTCAAAAGGGCACAGCAATGGGGGTTTCCTTATTGTCCGCCTGTAATGGACTCTGGAAAACAGGATGTCGACCCAGAAATGCTTTAGTGCAGGGGCCTTCAAACGTGGCCCTTTGATGACTTGTGGACTTCAACTCCCAGAATTCCTCAGTCGGCCATTTTGATGAAACTGCAGGCTTGGATCCAGACCAGGGCTCTTCAAACGTGGCCCTTTGATGACTGGTGGACTTCAAGTCCCAGAATTCCTCAGTCGGCCATTTTGACGAAACTGCAGGCTTGGATCCAGACCAGGGCTCTTCAAACTGGGCCCTTTGATGACTGGTGGACTTCAACTCCCAGAATTCCTCAGTCGGCCATTTTGACGAAACTGCAGGCTTGGATCCAGACCCAGGGCTCTTGAAACGTGGCCCTTTGATGACTGGTGGACTTCAACTCCCAGAATTCCTCAGTCGGCCATTTTGACGAAACTGCAGGCTTGGATCCAGACCAGGGCTCTTCAAACTGGGCCCTTTGATGACTGGTGGACTTCAACTCCCAGAAACCTGGCTGAGGAATTCTGGGAGTTGAAGTCCACAAGTCAACAAAGGGCCAAGTTTGAAGGCCCCTGCTTTAGTGCTTTCTCTCAGGGCTGCCTGGGATTGGGAAGGGTCTCTGGGCAGGGTGGGCAACCTGGCAGGCCGGGTTT
The DNA here is from genome assembly GCA_034064705.1 of Bothrops alternatus. NCBI lineage: Eukaryota > Metazoa > Chordata > Lepidosauria > Squamata > Viperidae > Bothrops > Bothrops alternatus. Next base: position 7,787 of record JARGCV010000226.1, on the reverse strand, counting down.
TTTTGCCCATTTTAGGCACTTTTGTGCCTTTTCTCCTCTTTCAGGAGCCCCCCCATGTATGGCTTTCTCTCAGAAAATGCCTTTTCCCCCCACCCCAGAATAGACTTTTACATTCTCTTTGAGGGTTTCTCTTTCCCTTCCCCCCCCCCACGAACCCCAAATATTCTGGAAATAAATCTAATTTGAGGGACCTCAGCCCAGTCCAGTGGGTTTACAATGGGCCACTACGAGAACTGAACAGCAGATGGTGCTATTTCATTCAGCCTGCAATAATTCAGATATAAACAGATTTGTTTAGTGGAAAACGCTACGAAATTCTTTTATGATTGGCGCAGATTTGCTCCTTTGCAACCATAGGGCCATTACAACAACCCTTGTAGGTGGCACAAACACCGGTGGGCCTGTAACCATTTAAGCTGTGCTTCAGGCCCCTCCGTTCCCCCTTTTCCTTCTTCCCAACATTAACAATCCTAGTTTGCTTTCTCTTTGGAAACTACCGGCAAAATTTAACACCCAGTTCCCACGTTTGGCAGATAAGATATTTTCTATATATTTCGTTAACAGTTAGAAAATTGTGCATTTGGGATTTATTTCCTTCCTTCCTTCCTCTCTTCCTTTCTCTCTCTCTCTTTCTCTTTTTCTCTCCTCCTCCTCCCCTCTCCCTCTTCTCTTCTCTTCCCCCTTCCCTTCTCTTGTTCCTCCCTCCCTCCCTTCCTTCCCCTTTTCTTTCTTTCTTTCTTTCTTTCTTTCTTTCTTTCTTTCTTTCCTTCTCTCTCTCTTTCTTTTTCTCTCCTCCTCTTCCCCTCTCTCTCCCTCTTCTCTTCTCTTCCCTTCTCCCTTCCCTTCTCTTGTTCCTCCCTCCCTTCCTCCCTTCCTTCCTTCCCCTTTTCTTTCTCTCTCTCTCTTTTTCTCTCCTTCTCCTTCTCCTCTCCTCTCTCTCGCTCTTTTCTCTTCCCTTCCCTTCCCTTCTCCCTTCCCTTCCTTTCTTCCTTTCTTTCTCTCTTTCTCTCTTTCTCTTTCTCTCTCTCTCCTCCTCCTCCCCCTCCTCCCCCCTTCTTCTCTTCTCCCTTCCCTTCTCTTGTTTCTTCCTTCCTTCCTCCTCTCTCTCTCTCTCTCTCTTTCTCTCTCTCTCTCTCTCTCTCTCTCTCTCTCTTTCTTTTTCTCTCCTCCTCCCCCTCTCTCTTCTCTTTCCTTCCCTTCCCTTCTCTTGTTCCTTTCCTTCCCTTCTCTTGTTCCTTTCCTTTTTTCCTTCCTTCCTTCTTTCCTTCCTTCCTTCCTCTCTCTTTCTCTCTCTCTTTCTCTTTCTCTTTCTCTTTCTCTTTCTCTTCTCTTCTCTTCTCTTCTCTTCTCTTCTCTTCTCTTCTCTTCTCTTCTCTTCTCTTCTCTTCTCTTCTCTTCTCTTCTCTTCTCTTCTCTTCATCCTTGCATGCAGAAAGCCAGGTGTTGGGGAGATAGATTACATTTCCTCTCTCCTGTACCATGTTTTACTTCCCCAATTATTTCTGGGCAATATTTGTGGCTCAGGAGGGGATCCACAACTGACTTAATATTTATAATATCTAAACAAGGTAAAAAAAATTGCTCTTAAGGCTAACGTTCTCTTTGTCATCTTAATCGCAGCATCCCTGCAAAAAAGAACAGAAGCTGGAATGTTTTGGACAATTACAATAAGACTTTTATCGAGACGCTTTTGCAGGTATTTTTTTCTTCTTCTCGTTTTTGTTTGCCAGAATTGTGTCTAAGCCTTTATTGATAGGATTTAAATACAGAAGCATTTAAATGAAAGCAATTTGACTATAGAAGCCTCTCTCGCCTGCAAACATGCTTCCTGTGAGGTAGATTAGCAGATGCTATCCAGAAATAATTTTTCCGCCGGCCACTCGGGTGAACAAACAGATCCAGCTACGTGGAATAAAATATCTGCCTGACAGACAATTTCCTAGAAGGCGACCGTTGCATGTAAATCTCCTCTTGTGTGAAAAAGAATCAAGGATCCAAAGGGGTCTGACAAGTGATGGATTTGTGGGCAAGGAACAGCGTGTGCTCAGGGAATGCATTTCACCAAATTTCTCTAGGGGAGAGGGTGTGTGTGGGGGGGGAACCAAACTTGTGTGCGTGTTAGCTGTTGTAAAACAAAGCAATTGTTGGAGAAAAATTTGACTGAGGTGCCAAAGGGGGGAGGATCTGAGGATTTCCCCCCCCAGCCCTAATTTGCTAGTAATTGCCCACTTCCTGCCGAGTTGGGGGGGGGGATAGGATCAACTGTGTTCCCCAACATTAAAATTATGAAAACAGGAGGCAGGTGGCTATTGGGGGCCGTCGGCCTCAGCCTCCCCCCCACCCCCCAGCTCAATCTGAGATTTCTCCGAATGTCTCCAAGCCTGGCTGGGGGGCAGACAGAATAGGGAGGTGGGGCAGCAGATCCTACCCCCTCAATTCTCAGAGTACTCCAGGGAGGCCTTGTCTAAACACTCCCGGAGTGGAGCCAGGGACATTTGAGGGAGAAGAACAGGTGAAGCGAGTTGGCGCCGGGTCTACCCTCCTATTTCTCCCCCCCCCCTGGGGGCAGCGCCTCTCGAGATAAATTATTTGCAATTGTTCAACAGCCTCTAAAGCTGGTTCACATGGCATTATAATTTATTTATTTATTTATTTATTTATTTAAAAATGCACATTTAAAATATATATATATTATATCCAGACGTGCCAAGGGAAGCAGAAGAGAGCGGAGAAAAGCAAAAGAGAGATTTGCATGGTGCAGTCAGCCCTCGGGAAAGCTTGTTCAGGAAGGTGGAGATTTGAAAGCAAGAAAATGGCCTTCACATGGGCTGCACCAGTTGTGTGTGAGTGTGTGTGTGTGTGTGTGTGTGTGTGTGTGTGTGTGTTGGTGTTCCGAAGGGTTTGCACGGCTCAAGGTCTTAAAATGCAAGCTTCTGTGCAGAGAGCAACAGGGATCTAGAAAGCATCCTTCTCCCAAAAATACAGTTGTTAGTGCCCAGGAAAAACCATTGCATCAGTGTTTACATGAGGAGGCAGCAAATTATAATTTATTTTAGCCCGTTTGATTAAACTCTCTTCTGCTTTAGGGCCAGATCACCCCACCTGGATGGTCGGAGATATTTTGACCCATAGCAGACAATTCCCACCTGTAAATTTTGCCTGGTTCTGCTTTGTCTCTTCCCTTGACACTGCGCCCAGCAATGGGGGCCCCAAAGGCCTTGTGGGGGAAAAAACCCACAACGCCCTTGGGTGTATCTCCTACGTGCAAAAGGTAAAAGACACTGCACTCCCTAATTTGACCCGACAGGATCTCTCATTTAATTTCCTAACAGAAATAAAACAGGTCAGGATAAGATAGATAGATGGATGGATGGATGGATGGATGGATGGATGGATGGATGGATGGATGGATGGATGGATGGATGGATGGATGGACGGACTGGTAGGTAAGTAGGTAGATAGGGAGAGAGAGACAGAGAGACAGATGATAGATGATAGATGATAGAGAGATAGGAATAGATAGGAATAGAACTATGTTGCATATATAAATTAAATACATTGCAATATATACTGTATATATATGCTATATGTGTCTGTGTCTGTATATGGGCACCTACACCTACCTACCTACCTACCTACCTACCTATCTATCTATCTATCTATCGATCTATCGATCTATCTCGATCTATCTATCGATCTATCACATTTTTTTACCCCTAAAAGCATTACACGGTGCTTTCCTCTTACATCTCAAAGATGCAGCAGTGGCATAGAAGGTGGGCAAAAAAACCCCCCATAAATAAATCTAAGAATCAACTGAAATTTAGATGGATGCCACAAGGCTTGTGTTCCCCCGGGAGACGAAGCCCAGCCTCTCCCATTGTATTCTAGGCTGCCTGCTTCCCGTCTCCTGCTCCTTCCCACGTCTGAAGGTTTCCATCTTAATTTGGGCTTTTTTCCAGCGCCAGGCTGCCTCTCCCCGAGTGCAGGTGTGGCACATCCAAACAGCTATTTTTTTCCCCAAATGTTTGGGTGATGTCTTTTTCCCGATGACTCCTCTCTGTTGGTTCCCCCCATCCCTTTTAGTCTTTTGTTCAATATCTTCTCTTCTCCCTGAACTGTTTTCGGGGTTCGGTCTTCAGGGCAGATGTCAGACCCCCTGTTTGGATCCCTTATCCATTTCCCGAGCGGGGGTGGAAGAGGGGGAGAATCAGCACAGAGTCTGAGATATTGGATCCTCCATCTCCAGTTCCAGCCCCCTTCCTTCTTTGCTTGTTCGCTTTAATCCTGGCGGGCTGCTTCTCCTTTTTCAGTCCTGGATTCTTCACGCTTTGAAAAACTTGCTTCTCTTGTGTTTATCGCTTTTCCTTTTGGTTTACACAGCCTGCTTTCATGGACAATCGTGTAGGAACAAAACCAATTAAGATCGTATCACGGTTGAAGTGGACCTGTTTAATTGTCTTTTTATTCCCTCCCTCTCCACGGTACATTTCTACCTCCCACCCGACTCGGGGGAGCGGGTGGAATATGGTAAGACACTTTTTAAAAAAAGGAAAAAAACTGGCTAGGAAGGTGGGGGGAGGGCACTCTGCATCTGCTCAGAGGCACTCTTCACAATGGGTTCCATGCCAGTTGCAGCCTTGCTCCACCAGAGGGTGCTGTGGCAAGCAGCTTTCTCATTTGCATGGTCGGGTCTCCGAAACAGGGGATTGGCCTTTTTTGTGCAGTTGACCCCTCTGATCCCTCCCCATTCTCCTGATTGGCTGGGAGACCTATATAAATTATCCCACCAGCGTCTGGACTATGCATTTCGAACACAGAGCTCAGACCAAGATTGTTCTACCATATTTGGCTTGTGTTCACACAACACACCAAAACCATGTTCGTTAAAGATCTACCAACTTTTGTAAAGCCTGTTAGTTTTTCAGGTTGTGTGTTTTTTCGTGAATCCAGAAGGCTAGAAAACCATCCTGGGCACAACTAGAAACCTATCCAACAACCCTTTGAATAACAAGGATGGGTTGATTCAAAAACTTGGTTGTGTACTAATTTACCGTAGTTGTTTCCCCTAATAATAACAGTCACAAAATAGGTGGATGACCGGGGGAAAATTGATTAAATATTAAAAATTTAAATAGATTAAAAATAGAAAAAATAGAAAAATAGATAGCTAGATGATGGATGGATGGATGGATGAATAGCTAGATAGATGATAGCTAGATGGATGATAGATATAAATGATAGCTAATTCTGCAATTTTCAAACAAGTTGTCCGAAATTTATCAGAAAACAGGCCAAAATTAGCCATCCAGCCAGCTAGGTAACTATATCTACCTACCTATCTATCTAGCTTCCATCCATCCATCCATTTATCCACTTACCTACCTACCTACCTACTTTATATCTAATTGTCTATCCATCTATCCCTACCTATCCATTCATCCATCCATCCATCTCTCTCTCTATCTCTCCATCCACCCATCCATATCTATTTATATCTATCTATCTGTCTGTCTGTCTGTCTGTCTGTCTGTCTGTCTGTCTATCTCCATCCCTCCATCCCTATCTATCTATCTATCTATCTATCTATCTATCTATCTATCTATCTATCTATCTATCTATCTATCTATCTATCTATCTATCTATCTATCTATCTATCTATCTATCTACCGGTATCTATCTATCTATCTATCCATTCATCCATATCTATCTATCTATCTATCTATCTATCTATCTATCTATCTATCTATCTATCTATCTATCTATCTATCTACCTACCTACCTACCTACCTACCTACCTACCTATCTAATTACTATCCATCCATCCATCCATCCATCACGTTCTCCCTTTGACCCTACTGACCCTTTTCACTGTCCTTTATCACCCCCCAGAAGTTTTGGTCCCTTTTGGGAGGCTTTCCTTCGCACCCTGCTTTTTTTTTTCCTTTTCCTCCCCCCCCCCTTTCCCTCTGGGCCTGCCACCCTGCCTGCGCCTTGGCGGAGGGGAGCGTAGCAAATCCTGCGGAATGACGCAGCTGCGGAAACGGAGAAGGAAAGGCGCGGGGTGCGCCACCTCCTCGGGAGACACGCCAACCCCCTGGCAGGGCTCCAAAGCTTTTAGCAGGACATCTGCCCCGGTGCCTCGGCCAAGACTTTCGGCTCAGGAGGTGACCAACCGGGTCACCAAAGTTCATACATTCCCCTTTATTTACACCCTGTTTTCCCTCTTCGGCTGATGGGAGCCTTCGCTGGAGCTGAACCTGGTTTGCAAAACATTTAAAGCCAGGCTACCCGTTACTCTTCCGAAGGGAACTCTGGAGAGATCCCAGAAGGATGAATAATCTGCCTGATAAATTATAAGGTCATCTGATCCCGGTGGCATCTGAGCTGGAAGTTGCTTCCTGACTCCCTTCAGCTCCTCAGCTCTCCAGCTTCCAGTTTGCCTCCCAGAAGCAGCAATTAGCAACGATGGAGCTTCTAGGCGCAGAGGCAGTCTACCTGATTGCTGGGAAACCAACATTGCCAAAGTCCTCAGCCTGTTTTTGTTTTTTTTAAAGGTTTCTGAAGCAACCTAAGCTAATTTGGTCACGGGGGAAGAGGGACAGGATGTTTACATTTTTTTTTTTTAGTCTTTCTATTGTCACTAAACAAAGGGGTGTCTCTTTTATTCCCTCCAACAAATGACATCCGGAGCCTTAACTACATCCAGAAACTCTATTTTATTTTATTTTATTTTGGGGGCTCGGCAGCAATTCTCTAGGGGCTGGTTTTTGAGATTGGGTGACTTGCTTTGTCAAAGATTTTTGCACGTTGTGCTCCACCACCTTGCCGGCTGGTGCCAGTTTTCGGAGCAGAAGCCCCCTTCCCCTTTTTTGCAAGCCGGCCTTGGATTAAAAATGAATAATAAAAGTCTGCTGCAGAAATAAATTGAAAGTACAGCTGGGAAATGAGGAGGAGGCCAAGCTGTGCGATGGGTGAGAGCAATTTAGATTGAAAGTAGCTGACTCGGGTATCTTCCGAATTTTAGCCGCTTCAAACACAGCCTGGAAAAGTTTATTGGAAAGTCATAAAGTCTCCAAAACTTGCAGGCAGGCAGTTCCCACTGCTGGAGGTTTTTTTTTTACGTGCAAAATAATCTTGAGTTGAGACCAAAGGTCAACCCTGGGCAAATGCACGCTTCCTCTGTAGAGCAGGAAAAACGCCCCTTCTTTGCAATTAAAAGTTCCACTGCATTGGAATCTGGAGGCTTTGCTCTAGACTGTTGGGCTAACCTAAGATTTTAGGGGGGGGGAAGCTTTGGGACCGCTTCTTCTTCTTCTTCTTCTTTTTTTTTAAAGAATTCTTTATTGGCCAATTATGACTGGACATACAAAAGGAATTTGCATGAGCTCTCAGTGTACATTCGAGCATCAAGGGATAATCATAACCATAATCATACAATGCAATCGACCGCTTCTTCTTCCTCCTCCTCCTCCTCTTCTTCTTCTTCTTCTTCTTCTTCTTCTTCTTCTTCTTCTTCTTCTTCTTCTTCTTCTTCTTCTTCTTCTTCTTCTTCTTCTTCTTCTTCTCCTCCTCCTCCTCCTCCTCCTCCTCCTCCTCCTCCTTCTTCTCCTTCAATTGTTTTTAGTCAATCTGGTGGTCCATTCTCCTTCTCCTTCTTCTCCTTCTCCTTCTTCTCCTTCTTCTCCTTCTTCTCCTTCTTCTCCTTCTTCTCCTTCTTCTTCTTCTTCTTCTTCTTCTCCTCCTCCTCCTCCTCCTCCTCCTTCTTCTTCTCCTTCAATTGTTTT